>ML661338.1:5872448-5938158 GCA_007570785.1 Antilocapra americana | reverse complement strand
CCCGGGAAATCTCGATGCACCAGCCCCAAGAATCAATCCTGGGCTGGCGATTGATTAGACATATGGTAATTAACATGTTTCAATGCCCTTCTCCCATATCATCCCACCCTTTCCCTCATCCACAGAGTCCATGAGTCTATTCTATACATCTGCATTCCTTTTGCTGTCTCGCATGCTGGGTTCTCATTACCGTCTTTCTAAATTCCATATATATGCGTTAATATACTGTATTGTTGTTTTTGCTTCTGGCTTACTTCACTCTGAATAATGGGCTCCAGTTTTGTCCATCTGAGTAGAACTGATTCAAATGAATTTTTTTTAATGCTGAGTAATATTCCATTGTGTATATGCTTTTTAATATGCTGTCTAGGTTGGTCATAACTTTTCTCCCAAGGAGTAAGCATCTTTTAATTTCATGGCTGCAATCACCATCTGCAGTGATTTTGGAGCCCCAAAAAATAAAGTCAGCCACTGTTTCCACTGTTTCTCCATCTATTAGCCATGAAGTGATGGGACCGGATGCTATGATCTTAGTTTTCTGAATGTTGAGCTTTAAGCCAAGTTTTTCACTCTCCTCTTTCACTTTCATCAAGAGGCTCTTTAGTTCTTCTTCACTTTCTGCCATAAGAGTGGTGTTATCTATATATCTGAAGTTATTGATATTTCTCCTGGAAATCTTGATTCCAGCTGGTGCTTCATCCATCCCAGAGTTTCTCATGATGTACTCTGTGTATAAGTTAAATAAGCAGGCTGACAATATATAGCCTTGATGTACTCCTTTTCCTATTTGGAACCAGCCTGTTGTTCCATATCCAGTTCTAACTGTTGCTTACTGACTTGCATACAGATATCTCAAGAGGCAGGTCAGGTGGTCTAGTATTCCCATCTCTTTCAGAATTTTCCACCATTTATTATTATCCACACAGTCAAAGGCTTTGGCATAGTCAATAAAGCAGAAACAGAAGTTTTTCTGGAAGTCTATTGCTTTTCCAATGATCCAGCCAATGTTGGCAATTTGATCTCTGCTTCCTCTGCTGTTACTAAAACCGGCTTGAACATCTGTAAGTTCACACACAGTACACATACACATATTGCTGAAGCGTGCTTTGGAGAATTTTGAGCATTACTTTACTAGCGTATGAGATGAGCACAATTGTGTGGTAGTTTGAGCATTTTTTGGCATTGCCTTTCTTTTGGACTGGAATAAAAATTGACCTTTTCCAATCTTGTGGCCACTGCTGAGTTTTCCAAATTTGCTGACATATTGAATACAGCATCATCTATTAGGATTTGAAATAACTTCAACTGGAATTCCATTACCACCACTAGCTTTGTTCGTAGTGATGCTTCCTTAGGCCCACTTGACTTCCCATTCCAGGATGTCTGGCTCTAGGTGAGTGATCACACCATCGTGGTTATCTGGATAGTGAAGATATTTTTTGTACAGTTCTTCTATGTATTCTTGCCACCTCTTCTTAATATCTTCTGCTTCTGTTAGGTCCATACCATTTTTGTCCTTTATTGGCCCCCTTCTTTGCATGAAATGTTCCCTAGGTATCTCTAATTTTCTTGAAGTGATCCCTAGTCTTTCCCATTCTATTGTTTTCCTCTATTACTTTGCATTGATCACTGAGGAAGGCTTCTTATCTCTCCTTACTACTCTTTGGAACTCTGCATTCAAATGGGTATATCTTTCCTTTTCTTCTTTGCTTTTCGCTTCTCTCCTTTTCACAGCTATTTGTAAGTCCTCTTCAGACAGCCATTTTGCTTTTTTGCATTTCTTTTTCTTGGGGATGGTCTTGATCTCTGTCTCCTATACAATGTCATGAACTTCTGTCCACAGTTGATCAGGCACTCTGTCTATCAGATCTAGCCCCTTAAATCTATTTCTCCATTCCACTGTATAATCATAAGAAATTTGATTTAGGTGATACCTGAATGGTCTAGTGGTTTTCCCCACTTTCTCAATTGAAATCTGAATTTGGCAATAAAGAAGTCATGATCTGAGCCACAGTCATTTCCCAGTCTTATTTTTGCTGACTGTATAGAGCTGCTTCATCTTTGGCTGCAAAGAATATAATCAATCTGATTTCTGTGTTGACCATCTGGTGATGTCCATGTGTAGAGTTTCTCTTGTGTTGTTGGAAGAGGGTATTTGCTATGACCAGTGCGTTCTCTTGGAAAAACCCTGCTTCATTCTGTACTCCAAGGCCAAAGTTGCCTGTTACTCCAGGTGTTTCTTTACTTCTTTCTTTTGCACTCCAGTCCCATATAATGAAAAGGACATCTTTTTTTGGGTGTTAGTTCTAAAGGGTCTTGTAGGTCTTGATAGAACTGTTCAGCTTCAGCTTCTTCAGCATTACTGGTTTGGGCGTAGGCTTGGATTATGGTGATATTGAATGGTTTGCCTTGGAAACAAACAGAGATCATTCTGTCATTTTTGAGACTGCATCCAAGTACTGCATTTCAGACTCTTGTTGACTATGGTGGCTACTCCATTTCTTCTAAGGGATTCCTGCCCACAGTAGTAGATATAATGGTCATCTGAGTTAAATTCACCCATTACAGTCCATCTCAGTTTGCTGATTCCTAGAATGTTGACGTTCACTCTTACTGTCGCCTCTCTGACCACTTCCAATTTGCCTTGATCAATGGACATAACATTCCAGGTTCCTATGCAATATTGCTCTTTACAGCATTGGACCTTGCTTCTATTACCAGTCACATCCACAACTGGGTGTTGTTTTTGCTTGGTTCCGTCCCTTCCTTCTTTCTGGAGTTATTTCTCCACTGATCTCCATTAGCATACTGGATACTTACTGACCTGGGGAGTTAATCTTTCAGTTTCCTGTCTTTTTGCCTTCCATACTGATCATGGGGTTCTCAAGGCAAGAATGCTGAAGTGCTTTGCCATTTGCTGACCACATTCTGTCAGACCTCTCCACTGTGATCTGTCTAAGACAGAGGTCCAATTTCACTGTTTTGCATGTGCAGGTTTTTCCACTATCCCTTGTTGAAAAGACTATTCTTTCCACAATGAGTATTCTATACTCTCTAGTTGATCACATATGCATGCCTTTTTCATTTGTTTGTATTTTTCTGGGCTCTCAGTTCTGTTTCACTGGTCCATGTGTCTGTTTTTATGCTAGTACCTTGTATTTAATTACTATAGTTTTATAGTATAGTTTGAAACCAAGAAATGTGATGCCTCCAGCTTTGTCTCAAGATTGCTTTGGCCACTTGGGGTCTTTTGTGTTTCTCTACAAATTTTAGTATATATATATATATTTCTGGGGAAAATCCCAATCTCTCCAGATACAGACAAACCTGAATTTTTCCATTTTCCATTTTGTGAACTATTCTAATATTCCAAAATGGAATTTTGATAGGGATTGCATTGAGTCTATATATAGCTTTGGGTGGTATGGACATTTTAACATTATTACTTCTTCTGATTTGTGAACATGAGATATCTTTCCATTTATTTGTGTCTTCTTCAATTTCTTTCATCATTGTCTTATAGTTTTCAGTGTATAGATTTTCCTTGATTAAATGTACCTATTTCATATTTTATATTTGAAAATATAAGCTCAAGCACAATTACCAAGAGGCTCAGTGAAGGACAAAGAATTATGTAGCACAATTATCCATATTCATTCTTTGCATCTGCTCATTGTTCCTGCTCAAAAGTAAATACTTCTATTGTTTGTGAAAATGGAAAACATGTTCCTGAGCATTTTAATGAGATTAACTTGATTTCAGGATTTTAAAGTAGCATCCAAAGGAAAAAGAAAAACACATAGCTAAAATGATCTACTCATGATTATGGAAATTCTTTTTAGGAGATACTGAATAAGGAGGAAGCTAATTTAATTTTATTATTTTGCTATGCTCTTTTTCTATCAAATAGGAAAAGAGTATAAACCAGAGAATATTGCTTGATAAAAGGCTTTCCAGGTGGCACTAGTGGTAAATAATCTGCCTGCCAATTCAGGAGATCCAAGAGATGTGAGTTCAGTCCCTGGATTGGGAAGATTCCCTGGAGGAGGAAATGACAACCCACTCTAATATTCTTGCCAGGAGAATCCCATGGACAGAGGAGCTTAGTGGGCTACAGTCCACAGGGTCACAAAGACTCAGACACGATTGAGTGGCTGAGCACAATAAAATGTTTCAGCTTGGAAGAGTTAGAGCTGATTCTGTATTATCAAAGTAGTAATTACCTTGGAAATAAGGTGCTTTCCACTGCTAGTAGCTCATTTTAATAATTCAACAGTTTCCTGTTTGTGGCATTTTAAAAACAGCACTTCAGAAAGATGGTCATGTTTGTAAACCTTGTTACTGTCTGAAAATACGATTGCCTTTTGACTCTAAGTAAGATTAAATTTATTACTTGTTTTTGGCTCTTCTCTAAAGTTATTTTCAGTTACTTTAATATCTGTCTTGTAGCTTCCTGATAATTCCCATTTTAGTTATTTCCTTTCTCTTAGCCCTATTAGGGAAAAATAAAAATGTTCAAGGCACACATGTTGGCTGGAGTTGGTATTGGCTTGGCTGTAGCATGTTCTCTAGAAGGTGATTATCCCAGAAACACATTTGCTTCAACACTGAAAGTTTTGCTGGCAGTACATTAAATCTAGCTTTCAGTCTGCACCAAGGTCTCCAGGATTGTCCAGTGTGGTGGTGTTTCAGGTAAGGTTCCAGCGACTAGAATATTGTACTGAGGAGACAAATAGTTTAGTTTAATTGCAAACTCAAGTATAAAGTGGACTGCATTTCTGCCATTCCTGGGAACAGTAAGCCTACTGAAATTAAGTGGAACTCTAGCATTTCTTGAATGTAATATTTTTAACTCACCTTAGTTTTCCATCCTGAACATTTAAAAGATGTTCAAGGAGCTCTGTAAATTAATACCATCCTATCAACTCATGAAACCTTGCTGAGGTCAGTTTAAAACCTTACAGTAAACATTAAAGATACAATGACCACACTATACTGCAGGATGTTTTTAGGATGCATTATTATGTCAGAGCAGTTATTGCAGAATTGAATGGCTAAGGATAGGTATGCATTTTAGGTTCTGGTTAAAGTCTTTGCTTCACTTAACTTGGATTATATTATTGACCTAAGGTAACTGGTTCAAAAAAATTTTAGATATAGAATAATAAACCCTAGTAACAAATTATTAAAGGGAAAAACTATCCCTTTTGCAATGGGAACAGAAGCAAGGAAACATTTTAAATGTCTGGAAAATAGGCATAGTAGAAAGAATCCATGAGTCAACCAGCTTAAAATTGATTTGCTTCTATTATGGTTACAATTAGGATTGCATTTTAAAAATGTATAGACTTGTTTAAATTATGTTTATCTTTTGGTTGAAACACAGGATTGTTCAACCTTGCAGTCAATTGCTCCTGGGGCAGCACAATCCTACTGCTGGAAAAGGGAAGGGGGAACCAATTAAGAGTCTTTGGAAAAAGTATTGGAGCAGGACAGATGAGGATGGTAGCCATGGGGGAGATAAATGGCCAGCACACTGGTGTTACCCACTAGGATCATTTCCATGTTGCTGACTGGCTATTAAATAGCACCAGAAAGAAAAGATCATTTTCTCTAAGATTAGCCCACTGCCTAAGTCATGTTAATGCCTTCATCAAGTCCACCTGGCTGATTTTTTGAGGCCCTTCTGAAGGTTCATATTTAGGAGACTATAGAAGACAGGACTGCATTAAATACAGTTTTAGATACAAATTCTTTGAGCTTCAGTTTTTCATATTTATAAGATAGTTATAATCTTCCTAATCACTTCCAGAGGTGTTGTGACAACCAATTAACTTAATATATATTAAAAGGCTATGAAAACTGCCAAGTATTATTAACTATAAGATGGCATGATGATATCATGATACATACCATACTCATTATCTCTCAGGCACAGTTTTAGATGTTATACTTATGTCTTGCTTAAACCTTTGAACAACTCTATGAAGTAGGTAATATTATTATCATCCTTAGTCTATGGATAAAATTGAAAAAAACAGAGACTAAATAATTTTTCCAAGGTCATAGTAGGGGGTAGAGCCCAGAATCAGTCCTGGGCAACAGTGCCTCAGAACCCATGAACTTCTACAATCCACTGCCCCCTGTTCGTGGTACACCGTCCAGTGATGATGACAGTGGCAAGGCCAACAATGATGAAGCTGACTATTGATCACAATGATATAATTGTAGAAAATAGCTGGGGCAAAAATAAAGCTGAGCACTTGATGTGAAAGTCGCTCAGTCGTGTCCGACTCTTTGCACCCCATGGACTGTACAGTCCATGGAATTCTCCAGGCCAGAATACTGAAGTGGGTAGCTGTTCCCTTTTCCAGGGGATCTTCCCAACCCAGGGATTGAACCTAAGTCCCCTGCATTGCAAGCAGATTCTTTACCCTGAGCCACCAGGGAATAAACTGAAACAAAACCGACTCTCTTGTAAATTCTAAAATTGATTTTTATCGCTAATAAAGGAGCTAATCTGGAGCTAAATGTCAGATAAATTTCCTCTCCCTCTGTCCCTTATTCTGATGTATAGAAATAAACCCATTATAAAAACATAACAATCAGAAGGTTCTTAGACATCAAGAAGTTCTGACCTTTCAGCAAATAGCTGTATTACAAACTAGGCCTCCAGAGCCCTACTTCACTAGAACTGCCTTTGGGTCTTTGGACAAGGGATGACTCAAGTTTCACTTGCACATATTCTCATTCCTTTTGCTCCCTGGGAAAAAATGGTAATGTTCTTGGGGGAGGTATAGTAAGTATTAAAAGTTTTGCACATTTATAAGTTAGCACAAATGATATTTCCTCAGTCAAGTTTTTAAAATCACAGTTAAAAAGGGAACAGTCTCCTGTTACAAAATATACATGAGCCTTAAGTGGGAGATAAAGTGTTGGAGAAGCCCAATTTTAAATCTTTGTCCAAAGATGGAAGCCTTGGGTAAACAGAGGGCAACTCAAGGACATGGGAAATGGGGTCAGGGGAAAAGTACTCCTTAAAAGCCTGGATTGTGAAGGGGTTGGAGCAGGTGCCACTGAGGCAGACTTCACATTTTGGGAGCTTCATAAGCACTGACATCCCTTAATATTCATGGATAAAGACAGAACAGACTCTGGGTGCTTGTGCTAGCAAAATGGAAAACACATGACACACACAATTAAAAGAGCTGAGAGTCATTTGACTTTTCACTATCTGATTAGAGAAGGAGTATATTTCATAAAGTGTTTCTTTGTTTTTTCATATAGATATGTAGTTTTCATTGGAATATAAGTGCTTTACAATGTTGTGTTAGTTTTTGCTGTACAACATGCATCAGCTATGTATACATATATTCCCTCCCACCTGAGTCTCTGACACCTTCCCCCCCCACCCCCTGCAGCCATCCCATCCCCTCTAGGTCATCACAGAGCAGCGGGTTGAGTTCCCTGTTAGACTCTTTGGATGATAAGAAGTTATATCTAGGAAGAAAGAAAAAAAGAGTGTTATTTAAGAGCATAGCAGATCTGGAACTTGAAAGGGAAAGGTGCAGGAAGCTAGAGCTGTTCTAGGTGGCTCACCCTCTCAATAGCACCAGGATCAGTCTCCTGTTTCCTCACAGCTTCCCAAGGCCACATCATTGGTGTCTACTCTCTGCAGGCCCTGATGGCCCAGCTTCTCTGAACAACCTCATCGTTACAGCAATTTCCTATCGCATAATAGAAAGATAGGTGATGCTCAGGGGCCATCTTGCCACACCAACTTTCTTTGTCAATTGCTGGCCAATTTCGGGATTGACTCTCCTTGGGTTGGGTAGGTGGGGCAAGAAAAGTGGAGGTGCTTGATGAAAAACATGTTAACCAAAGGCCACCCCTCAGGGAACAAGAACAAATCATGCCCCCCTTAGAAAAAGTGTAGCCAGGGTGAAGTATTGTGATTAAATAATGTTTCTTGACATCCATCAACATTTGTGTTTAAATTAAGTAGATATAATGTATTCGTGTATAACTAAATCCATAAGTCAACCTCAAAGCCTTTCAACTATTTATTTATTTTTGGTTGTGCTGGGTCTTGGCTGCTGCCCTGGCTTTTCCCCTAGTTGCCGTGAGCGGGGGCTGCTCTCTGGTTGCAGCGTGCAGGCTTCTCACTGCGGTGGCTTCTCTTGTTGTGGAGCCTGGGGTGCCAGGCCCGTGGGCATCAGTGGCTGTGGCTCCTGAGCTCTACAGCACTGGTTGTGGAGCATGGGCTCAGCTGCTCGACAGTAAGTGAAATCTTCCTGGATCAGGGATTGAACCCATTTTCCTGCACTGGCATGTGGATTCTTCACTACTGTGCCACCAGGGAAGTCCCTAACCTCAAACCTTTAAAGGAAACCATTTACATATATAGTTAGAGACTGAAACCACAAGAGGAAAAAGTGTCAGATCTCATGCTTTAAGTGAATGATTGATTATCATTTTAGAGGGATAATAAACAGATTATTTAGGATTACCTGGTGTTATGGACTGAATCGTATCCCTTCAAAATTCATATGTGAAAGCTCTGTCTCCCAATCTGACTGTAGAGTTAAATAAGGTCATAAGGAGGGGGCCTTAACCCCTTAGGAATGATGTCCCTATTTAGAAGAGGAAGAAGCACCAAGAATGCATATCCAAAGAGAAAGGGCCTTGTGAGGGCAAGAAGGGAGCCGTCTACAAGTCACGGAGTGTGGTGTCCCCAGAAGCCAACCCCGCCAACCCCTTGATCTTGGACTTTCCAGAAGTGGTGAGAAAAATAATGCTTGTGTTTAAGTCATCCAGCCTCTGACAGTTTGTTATGGAGACCCAAGTCAGCTAATACAAGTGGGTTGACTTCATGGGTTTGAAGTTTATTATATTTGCCTAATAGAACTGTGAGCTTCCCAGGTGGCTTAGTGCTAAACAATCTGCCTGCCAATGTAGGAGACATGGATTTGATCCCTGGGTCAGGAGGATCCCCTCCCTGGAGAAGGAGATGGCAATTCGCTTATGTATTCTTGCCTGAGAAACCCATGGACAGAGAAGCCTGGTGGGCTACCATCCATGGGGGTCACAAAAGAGTCAGGCAGGACTTGGAAACTAAAAAACAACGACACTAGAACTGCAGATCTACCAGATAAGACTGGCCCTATAACGTGAACACAGCTAAGTGATCTTGTGGGGCCACTTTTTGTAATATTTCATACACAGCTTACTACAGAGAGTTGCATTAATATGCCAAAACATAATTACCAATTATACCTATCATTATTTTATAGGTAATAGCAATAGAGCCTTTGCTTATCTATTAGTCTCTATGTCTCACTGGGCCAATAGAAAAAGATCTATACTAAAGGAAAAACATAAATTGGTTTCCTTTTACATTTGGAAAGCCAAGGGATGCTGTTTCTTCTTGAAGATAAATTCATTCCATTACTACTCATGCGTTTTCAGCACAGAGTATCTAAACCTATATCCAAGTCCTCTTATTAAGTCTTCCTATAGTCTCACTCCCAGGTTCCACTAACCTAGGGTAAAGGTCATACTCATAGTAGTGTTAGTTGCTAGTCATGTCTGAACCTTTGCAAACCCACAAACTGTAGCCTGCCAGGGTCCTCTGTCTATGGGATCTCCACCCAGGGAGATGGAATCAGGAGAGAGGTGGGAGCGGGGTTCTGGAAGGGGAACACATGTATACCCATGGTGGATTCATGTCAATGTATGGTAAAACCAACACGATAATGTAAAGAAAATAAATAAAAGAATACTGGGTTGGATTGCCATTCCCTTCTCCAGAGGATCTTCCCAACCCAGGGATCAAACCCAGGTCTCCTGTGTTGCAGGCAGATTCTTTACTGTCTGAGCTACAGGGAAGTTCTACTAAAGCTTATATTCAATTGTCTGCCTCAGTCCTTTCCAGGAATTTGAGGAAGCTTTATGTCACTTACCTCAAAATTCCCTTTCAATTATTGTTAATATTTTAAAATGATATTAAAAATTAATATTTTTCAATTTAAAAAGAACCTTTATTTTTTTAGAGATATATACTGAAATATTTATAGATGAAAGGATAATGTGCTTGGCATTTGCTTCAAAATCCAGGGTAGGTTGAGGGATGGGAGCTATAGATATAACAAGCTTAGCCATGAGTAGAAAATTTTTGAAGCTTTGTGATTGGTGCAGGAATGTAATACATAATTTACTAAAATATTGTATAAATTTGAAAATTTTCATAACAAGATAAATAGTTTTTCTGTGAAGAGCAAGAAACCCCAGCGGTCTGATGTGTGCTCTGAAATGGCATTGCTGGCTCATCAAGGCCATCGTGTAATTGCATGTCCAAGTTGTGGCCTAATCAATCCCCTTCCCTGTGTTACTGGCTCCTGTAATGCTAAGGCGAGGCTCTTCAGCTTCTCTCCAGCAATCACTTGACTGAAGCTATGATCTATGACCAGTGACAGGTCTTTCATAACACCTATCCTTAGATTTTATCTCAACCTTAGAAATACAGCTCTTTTCCTGTCTGTTCAGTTCAGTTCAGTTGCTCAGTCACATCCAACTCTTTGTGACCCCATGAACTGCAGCATGCCAGGCCTCCCTGTCCATCACCAACTCCCAGAGCTTACTCGAACTCATGTCCATTGAGTCAATGATGCCATCCAACAATCTCATCCTCTGTCATCCCTTTCTCCTCCTGCCTTCAATCTTTCCCAGCATCAGGGTCTTTTCCAATGAGTTAGTTCTTCACATCAGGTAGCCAATGTATTGGAGTTTCAGCTTTAGTGTCAGTCCTTCCAATGAATATTCAGTACTGATTTCCTTTAGGATGTACTGGTTGGATCTCCTTGCAGTCCAAGGGACTCTCAAGAGTCTTCTCCAACACTACAGTTTAAAAGCGTCAATTATTTAGTGCTCAGCTTTCTTTATAATCCAACTCTCACATCCAAACATGAGTGCTGGAAAAACCATAGCCTTGACTAGATGGACCTTTGTTGGCAAAGTAATGTCTCTGCTTTTTGATATGCTGTCTAGGTTTCTGTGTGTTAGGTTTTTTTTAGTTCATAAATGTCACCATTCTGTTGAGAGTCTAGAAGTATCAGTTCAATGACAGAACATCTTACTGTTCTCAAAATCTTTTTTTTTTGTTAATTCTCTTAACCATCCCGGCCTTCTTTCCTCCCTTCTCCACTTTCAGTAAGTGTTAGACAAGGCTTGTGGTTGTTGATTCTCTACAACCATAGTGTACATCCATTTCCTCCAGTATTCTCTCTGGAGAGAAAGGTTGACCTTTATTGCTCAACTTCTTGGAGATAAATCTTTATCTCTCACTCAGTATATGACCCCTAATTCAAACAAAAGCTCCTATTGGCTCCAGGCCATGCAGCTCTACAATTCATTTATAGCTGTCTGAATTCTTAGTGTCCACATGCACAAACACACACACAGCAATAGAAGACTTCTGAAATCTTTCTGACTATGATACTTGGCCGATCCAGTTATGTATGACCCATGGGATGAATGACACATTTAGAGAGATTGATATTCTAGGTAGCTGATGATTACACTGCCATAAAAAATAGACTCCTGCCAACTGCACAGATTCATTCTGGAATGGTTATGGTGTCAGGCTTGTAAACATAGCCTGCATGGTTTGGGGTGCTAGAATTTAAGAACAACCTTCTTTGTTTCTCTAAGAACATGATGTTCTTTGGAGACAGGAAGTGTTGGGGATGGAGCAGGCAGCCTCTGCTGAAAGCCCATATGTTCAGCATTGACACGGAGGCTGCGTGGCAAGAGTGGGCAGAGTGCGCTGTCATACCAAGCTGGCATTCGTAATCTCAAAGAACAGGCTGTGACCTTGATGACAGAATTATGCTGCCTACCTTTCTCCTCTCGAGCTTACCCAGCATACTCTGAAAATGTCCACTTCGGTAAGGTTTATTCAGGAGACAAGACAGTCTCCTAGTAACAGCTGAATTCTAGAATGGGAAATCAAAGCATCACTATATGCATTAGAAATGATTAAATTTACTGAACATTCTTCCAAGGAGAACAGCTTGTTTCTGACTCATTCCTAATACCTTTTTTTTTTTCCTTTGACTATTCATCCCTAAGAGAGGGGACCATTTAAGACTATTAATGACTAATGAAACTTTAATCATACTCTGATACACAGACTATTTAGCTATAAAGCAGCTTCTTAGGGGGTGGTGTACTGGAGTGGGAGAAACACAGTTTGGAACATTTTCCTGTGAAACAGCAATATTTCTGTCAAGGATACATTCAATTGGAAAAAGATTTCAGGAAAAATATGGCCTGGCTTTATGTGATAAACTCCCTGATAGATGGTTTCCTTCCTGAAAGTAAAGGTCCTTGGTGATACTAGCCCACGCCTTCCCATGGTGGTAATCTTAGTTGGTATTTAAGAACACTTATAGACAGATAGTTCTTCCTCATAGCTAAGCTCCCTTTCTTCCCTATTTCCTTTTTTTAGGCCTGGAGGAAATGGAACACTCTAGTCACTTTTTCTTCATTCAAATAAATGAGGACAGCTCTTTTATATCCAAGATAAATAAATATACTTTCTTAAATGTTTACTTAGAGGGCTTGTTTTCTCATTCTTTTGTTTTTACTTTTTTTCTTGGACCCTTAATTTGTTTTTACGTGTACTTGTAAGTTTCTGAGATCCCCAAATAGACAAACATATAGTACTCTAAGTCCTGAATAATGCCTAAAGGGGTGAATCATTTCTCCCTCCTGTTGTATTATTTTTAAATAATGCATTGAAATTTATAGTCAGCATCTTGATGCTTGATTTTCTGCTATAGTCCTGGGAAGCCAATAGCATAAGTTACATACAATTTCTCAGTACTTGATTATTCATATTTTAAAATTCTGATTTGCCTGATGATTTTAATCTGTCAATTCAAAGGATGATTATTTTCTTGTTGAGAATATAATGTATTGTTTGGGTAAAAATCAGGTTCATTTTCCTAAACATTAGTATTAAACCTGGGAATTAAAATTTAGGCATCTTATTACCATCTCTTTAAACTCATTTCAGACTATGGATTTTGTTGACCATACCAGTATGAGAGGATAGATTCAAAACCCCAAAATCTCCTCTTCATGAGAAAGATGAGCCATCAGGTTTTTAACTGTGATATTATTTTATTTCGGGCAATATGATTTGCTAGGGAAATGTTTAAGTGATGCTGTAATTGAATAAATAAAACCCAACCCAAACATAACTTTGTAAAGCTACAGATTCTGTATTTATATTCTCATGATGTATTATACCATCAAGTTATACATCCAAATTTTTGTCCATGGACTTCTTCCACTCAACACAGCTGCTTTGGTGCTCCTTTCAAATTTGCTTTGAAAACTCTCCATCATAGTTACCTTTTTTCATTCTTATTTTTTAGTACTTAAATGTTCTTTAGTCCAAGATAGTCATTTTTTAAAATTGTTCCCAGAAACTAAAGGTTCCTAGTGGGTTTACTTTAGATTTTAGTTAGCATTTTGATCTTGTCTCTGAAACCTTGATTTGAATCAGAGATCAGCATAGAAAATAAGCATAAATGAGCTTTTCTTTATTGAAGACAGGTTGTTAGTTCAGACACTTGTTCGCAACATTCACTTACGAATATTAAGTGAATTGCCTCTCTTTTATTCCAGGGAATACAAATATGAACTGCAGATGTGCTTATATAGGTACCAGAATTCTCTATTATTGACCTTTTGGAAATACCAGTGAAATAAGAAGTGCCAAAATACATGCTGATTTGGTGTTTATCTTTCTGATGTCACAATCTAGAGCCCTAACAACATTTCTCCAGGCTGATTCAGAGTACTGGGACCAATGCTATGAGATGCAGAATACACAAGTTCACCATTGGTAGTAACAGAGTACATGTTAGTATGGCACTCCACTCACAACAAGTCCATTCACATCCATTCTCTCTTCTGATCCTAATAACACTCCCATGAAGCAGGTAGGGTGATTCCCAGGTAAACAGGTCAGAAAGATTAGGGACTCTTATGAGTTCCCTCAGTGACTCAAACACTGTCCAGTGTCCTTCCAGTTAGACTTTAGCCTTTCTTAAGAGGCTTGTTTTTAATTAAAAAAAAATGATGTATAGTTGATTTACAATTTTGTGTTAAGTTTAGGTCTACAGCACAGAAACATACACACACACGTATGTATACTGTCCATGGAATTCTCCAGTCAAGAATACTGGAGTAGGTAACCATTCCCTTTTCTAGGGGGTCTTCCAGACCCAGGGGTCAAACCCAGGTCTCTTGCATTGCAGGCAGATTCTATACCATCTGAGCCACCAGAGACACCCATATGTATGTATACACTGTATATATATATAACATATATATATATATATATATAGACACACACATAAATTATGTCACTAAGTGATAAAAATGACTTGTCGGAAGACCAAAGAGAAGACCAGAAAGATATTAGGATAGATTTACGCTAGCAGAGAATTTTGTCCATGTAAGACTAAGCTACACTAAAGAAACAAATTTTTGAGAACTCGGAATTCCATCAAGCTCAAAAGTCTTCACTATTAGCCATTTACATATAGCCATTTACATGTAATTCAAAGCAAAAAAAAATAGTAATCTGAATTGATGTTTAGTTGATATCAGAATTAGTTGATGTTTATAACCTCAATGGTGAGACTGTGTAGCAGTCCCATTTATACTCTTTTCAAAGAGATCAGGGCTGGTGATAAGATTCCAGGTGGTGTTCTAGCCAAGCTCTCTGGTTGTTAATACCCTCTAGTACTGCTAAGAAGACACTTCCTAGCATTACACAGTTTCTTCAGTGATTATGGAGAACAGCTGTCCTGATGTTACCAGATGTTGGCTAAAACCTTTGGTGCAAATAATCCTTGTTAACATGGATGTTAATTGACTTCCATGGAATTACCTCACAACCATGTGAAGATTTAAGTCTCAATATCAAAGTGTTTAGGAGAATCCAGACTACATTGTAAATATGTTTGTGTTAAAACAATGAGTGAAATAACTCTTGATTACTTTTTAACAGAATTTTGGCTCATTATAGCAACAGTCTTGTATATTAAAATTAAAATCCATAATTGAATTATTAATTAAGATTTGTGATCTTAAGAGGAAATCTTATTTTACATACTGTTTGGCAACTTGAAAAATGCCAAGTTCTACAATGTTTTCAATTTAGTTAGATATATAAAAAATTTAATATTCAAGATAATTTTATTTATTTCAGAGAACAAAGTGCCTGAAAAGGAAATGAAATATAAAATGCAGTTAAAATTTTTGAACTAAGTTTTTAAGTGGGAACCCTTTCAAAGTGTTCTTTATTAAATTTGCTAGACATAGAGTAATAACACTTGGCTAAACTTAAAAGCTTAAGAAATAACTTTTTTTAATCTAAAACTTTAATAAGTATTTATTTTTTAAACAAAAGTAAGCCTCTGGGTGTTTTTTTTTTGCTCAGCACAAAAATTACTCTCAAGGGTACCATTAAAACCTCTTTGACACTGCATTGTACTATGTGAAATTCATTTATTGTAGTTTTTTTCTTAATTTTTTTATTCAAATATTTCCAGTTTGTTTATCCTAATTCCCTAAGAAAAATCTGGAGAAGACTTTGATGCCTAATAAACATGCAAAATTTCACCATACAAAAAAGAAATATTGAAACCTGTCACCAAAATGACAGCTCCCTTAAAAACATTACTGTGAGTCAGGGAAGTCTGGTTCAACTCAAATAGCACCAAGGGATCCATAAGGAACGACTGACTTGCCCCATACATCAAGTCAGTCACTATAGGCCCACCCAGCCCCTTTCACACATTCCACAGAGATGTACACATATCTCTCAAAGAGTTGACCACCCA
Organism: Antilocapra americana; assembly: GCA_007570785.1. NCBI lineage: Eukaryota > Metazoa > Chordata > Mammalia > Artiodactyla > Antilocapridae > Antilocapra > Antilocapra americana. The sequence continues at coordinate 5,922,235 of ML661338.1, read as the reverse complement.
AATTTAGATCTTAGAATCTCATCTAATTTCAGTCTAGCTTGTATATCCAGGATTTTATTTGTGAATACAAAACTTGAGAAAGCCCAATAATTGTGAAAGAGTTATGTTTCAGGATTTTTTACTTTTTAGATTTTCAAATTCCTTGTTCCATTTTAATTATGCAAAAAAAAATTCTTTCATGGAAGAGGACCATGTGGTCTACAGTTTGTTTTAGCCTTTGACTACAATTGCAGTTTCTTAGAAAGCGTTCAGTCATTGAACTTGTATTGAGTTTCAGTTATATGAGTAAAGAATTTTGAAAGAGCTTCTCCTTTCTGGGACGAACAAGGGATCTCTGCCTCTGTATCTACCCTATCAGTGGTATATGTATGTGTATAGGTGTACATGAAAATGTCTTGTTTTGAGGGTAAGAGAGACTAGCCTTGAGAGCTTTCAGATGGAAAGTAAACTTCACTACTGTGTCATCTCCCCTAATTATCTCCTAGTCTTCAAGGAGCTTTCCTGAGACAAAAATGGATGCTAATACTCTATTCTCCTCTGAACACTCATGAAACTAGATACTAATCAATAGGACCTTCACTAATACTCTAAAAAAATCTGAACTCCTCCATGATTGTGTCAAAGCAAGAAGTACAGGAACCTCAGGAATGCAGTCTCTTCAGCACCCTCCTCTTCAACATCTCCTGCTTGTGCATATAACTGGCAATCTGAAAATGGAGATCCTGACTCCAGTGTACTATGGTGTTTTTCCTGATGGGTATGGTCATATCTCAGAGAAGGCAATGGCACCCCACTCCAATACTCTTGCCTGGAAAATCCCATGGACAGAGGAGCCTGGTAGGCTGCAGTCCGTGAGGTCACTGAGAGTCGGACACGACTGAGCGACTTCACTTTCACACATTGGAGAAGGAAATGGCACCCCACTCCAGTGTTCTTGTCTGGAGAATCCCAGGGACCGTGGAGCCTGGTGAGCTGCAGTCCATGGGGTCGCTAGGAGTCAGACACGACTGAGCAACTTCACTTTCACTTTTCACTTTCATGCATTGGAGAAGGAAATGGCAGCCCACTCCAATGTTCTTGCCTGGAGACTCCCAGGGACAGGGGAGCCTGGTGGGCTGCCATCTATGGGGTCTCACAGAGTCGGACACGACTGAAGCCACTTAGCAGCAGCAGCAGCATGGTCATATCTGATCTTTATGCCTGGAGATGGTGACCACTACCTCTGAAAGGTGTGACTCTCTACAGATGCTATGTACACAGCCCAAGCTTACTTTTTTCTTCCAAGTTCAGAATCAAAAAAAGGGGGATAAATAACAATGGAACAGATGGAAATTGAGGACAATGCTTTTTTAGGTTCTGTGAGCTAAGTGTAAATCACATTATTTCTGCCATCTTTAATCTCTGAGAAGTCTGTAAAATGAAGAGCTATAACATGCCGACAGTAGAAGCCAAGATTTTCACCACAGACAGGTCCCCAGAGCTCACCCTATTTACTGTGAAGGGCCATTCTCTTGCCCTCTGCTTTCCTTCCTAATTTTGTCTGCCGTACTGTCCACCTACATGATGATCAGAAAGCTCGAATTTACTGTGAGTAAGAAAGCTATTGAAGTTACCGTGAGGAAGATGTGGTTATACCTCTTAGTTGAAGAACTGAATGAGTTCAGTTTATTTTTATACCAGTGATACTGTCAAAACTTTATTTTTATACCAGTGAATTAAGATATATACTATATTTTACATCTTGATGTAGTTTTTTATTCACCAAGTTGTGCCTGATTATTTGTGACCCATGGACTATAGTCTGCCAGGCTCCTCTGTCCATGGGATTTCCCAGGCAAGAATACTAGAGTGAGTTGCCATTTCCTTCTCCAGGGGATCTTCCCAACCCAGTGGATTGAACCTGCATCTCCTGGACTGTAGGCAGATTTTTTACTCTTTTTTTGTAACCGCTGAGCCACCAGGGAAGCCCTTTTACATCTTACTATGTGACAAATGTAAGTTTGAATATACGTCTTCTCTTTCTGGTCCTATTTTCATTTCTAGGAGACATTTGTCTCATTCTTTGGCATTGATGGATCTTTAGGAAAAAAGGGTTCTTTCTTCTAGTCTCCACTTTAACCTAGTCTTTATTCAGAGGATCTGTGAGTGGCACCATGGTGGAAAGTGCTTGGAATATTTCAAGGCTCAGTCCAGAAGCTGAATACCACTCTCTGCATTTCAGAATATCCCTCCCATGTGTGGACATGTAACGGTAAAACACTATGCTCAGTCATTAAATGGAGTTTAGGAGGGGAATTCTGCCAAGTATATCTGTCTGTTTGTCAACATATTAAGGAATCCACTCCTTGCAACTTCAAATTATAGAAATCCAGGGGAAATTATATAATAATAGAGTGGTCATCCTAGGAAATATGCTAGTTTTAATACTTTTATTCTCTCTATGATTAAAGTTTCCACAGTATCAAATAATATTTGATAGTTGTCAAGGTTAAGGCCATGACAGTATTAAATAAGACTAGACAGGCTACTAGGCGTGAGAAATACTGAAGGCATTAAAAGAATAAAGTCTATTATAATGGACCATGATAGTTATCATTCAGGGCTGTTCAGAAAGTCTTGCCATTACCACTTTTTAGTGGAGGGTTACTTTGCCCGCTCTTGCCCACCCGTTCCTAGTCACCTGTTCCTCAGTCCCTGCCACAGAGGGAGGGCAGTGACTCAGGGCTCACCTGTTTTATCCCTCTGGATCCTCAGGTTTGTCCAGCAAAGGGCATACTATTTAAACCAGTCAGCGAGACTGACTACCGAGTTCCTTATTTCTAGAAGTAGGAGTATTCTTGACCCTTAAATCACATACCAGGAGGGTACAAAGCTGGGGGCTTCTGGGAGCCATCTTCCCCATTATACTGAGAAGCCAGTCTTCAGGAGGAAAGGAAGCCAAACAGATATAACATCAACCTCTGATTTTGCTCAGAAAATCTAGAACTTTCAAATAGTCATGCTGTGACTTTACAGCATGACTAGACTAAGCAGTGATGAACTGTTGGTTTCAAATATTGAGTGGTGACCTCCTTCTCTGATGGGTGGAATAAAGAACATTGTTGAAAACGTATTAGGGCACCCAGGCTATTGAAAATCTGATCACTCATAGCTGTTGCTTGATAGTTATGGCTATAGATCTATTGTTCTGTCTTGACTGTTATCCCCTCCCTTTGACTTGTTTTAATATATGAATGTTTTTATTGGGAAGGTAACTCCTTAATTCTGAAATGCTAAATCCAATTCAGTTAATTAAATAACTTAATTGTCAACAAAAGGAGCATGTTGAGGTCGAGGTGGTGGATGAATGGTGGGCTTTGAAGAGGATGGTCCTTTCTTGAGCTCTTGAAAACATTCCTTACCTCTGGAACACAGGGTAAAAATCAGCCTCACAAATTCACTACGAGAGTAAATAACATGATGAGAATGTGAAGTCTAATCCACCTGAATGTTAATCCTGATTTGTTAGATTAACTCACACTTACTAGATGGTATAGCCCCAGTGAAGTTTCTTCCCTTTATGAGCCACCCACTTCACAGATATTTTGCGTATGGAATGAAGTAATATGTGAAAAATGCCTAGTGTTGAACCTGGTCTATAGTAAATGCACAATGAATAGTATACTATTTTTGTTAAGATCTCTGAATAACTAAGCCCAGTGCCTCAAACATTAGATGCCCAGTAAATACTTGCTAATTCTCCTCCCATCCTCAGCCACTGAGTGTTGAGATGGAGCAGGTATTGAGAGATAGGGAAAAAGCCAGTGGTGAGCTGAAGCTGGCTGCCACTGATTTGCAAGAATCAACTGTTAACTTTGCAATAATTTTTGAGTGAGCATTTAAAGTGTGAACATGTTAGCCACTCAGTTCTGTCTGACTCTTTGCGACCCCATGAACTATAGCCTGCCAGGATCCTCTGTCCATGAAATTCTCCAGGCCAAGAATACTGGAATGGGGTGCCATTCCTATCTCCAAGGGAGTCTTCCTGATCCAGGGATCAAACCTGGGTCTCCCACGTTAAAGGCAGATTCAAAATTAAAAGTTGAATGATATAAACCTACAATTAAATAAGTTATATTAAAGATAAGGGTGATCAGTACTAAAAGCTTGTCCCTTTCTAGTTGTTTTACTACATTTTTCCAGTATCTATGTTTCTGAGGTTATTCATACTTATGCTATCTATGTGGAGTAAATATGATGGTGTGTTACTGCACATTAATCCCAGGTCCATGTTCATTGACATCAGCTTGAAATCAGCTATGTCAACAGTCTTTACCCTGAAAGTTAAAGTGAAAGAAAGAAAGTGAAAGTCACTAAGTCGTGTCCAACTCTTTGCCACCCCATGGACTTTACAATCCATGGAATTCTCCAGGCCAGAATACTGAATTGGGTAGCCTTTTCCTTCTCCAGGGGATCTTCCCAACCCAGGGATCAAACCTAGATCTCCCACATTGCAAGCAGATTCTTTACCAGCCGAGCCACAAGGGAAGCCCAAGAATATTGGAATGGGTAGCCTATCCCTTCTCCAGGGGATCTTCCCAACACAGGAATCCAACTGGGGTCCTTCTGCATTGCAGGCAGATTCTTTACCAACTGAGGTATCAGGGAAGCTTTGCCCTGAAGGAAACTGGAAAATGCAACAATTTAGACGGTTTTCCCTCCCAAGAGTCAGTGGTTCAGTATGTCCTGGCATACTGCAGGAAGGATATTCCTGAGAACCAGTGAAGACGCACATCCTCTCTTCACAGAATTTCTAACTACATCAGGCTACTCTTGGATATGAAATGACAACCTTATTCAGTAGAAATTTTCCAGTCTTTGAAAAGGTGGTATTTTAAAAATAAGGCATGGAAGTTACCCCCAGGTTCTGATTCAGTGGGTTGGTGAGAGCTGCACAATATGAATCCCAGGTCCTATGTGTCATTGGGAAATGAGATCACATTTGCAAGGAAACATCCATCAGAGGATGTCTCAGTCACCCTCTGCTTCACTTTGATAGAAAAGACAGTAGATGAAAAAACTGTTACCACTTCAAATAAGTCATCGACTTTCTAAATAAAGACTTGGATAATTAGACCTGAAAATGCCTGTAGTTTTAAAATGAGAAGAACAATAGGACTCTGTTTCTGTCTTGCAGTGCTGCATTATAAAAACCCAACAGCTATCTGCTTTCAATTGTTATCCCTCATGAAAGAGGAGATAAAGAAGATGAAGAGGGAAAAATAGGAGGGGCAAAGAGAATCACTTTCAGAAAGTCAGTAATAGTTAAGAGCAAAGACATCAAAGTCCACTGTTATATCATAATTATGATGTTTAGATGATGAATAAAAAGAATTATGGCTGGTTCCTGTTAAATATATTCTTAGAGCTATTTACATAATTCAAGGTGTCTACCAGAACAGTAATAAAACACATGCAATGTAATCAGTCAGTTCAGTTCAGTTCAGTCGCTCAATCGTGTCCGACTGTTTGCAGCCCCATGGACTGCAGCACGCCAGGCCTCCCTGCCCATCACCAACTCCCAGAGTTTACACATACTCATGTCCATTGAGTCAGAGATGTCATCCAACCATCTCATCCTCTGTCATCCCCTTCTCCTCCTGCCTTCAGTCTTTCCCAGCATCAGGGTCTTTTCAAAGGAGTCGATCCTTCTCATCAGGTGGCCAAAGTATTGGAGTTTCAGCTTCAGCATCAGTCCTTCCAATGAATATTCAGGACTGATTTCCTTTAGGATGGACAGGTTGGATCTCCTTTCAGTCCAAGGGACCCTCAAGAGTCTTCTCCAGCACCACAGTTTAAAAGCATCAATTCTTTGGTGCTCAGCTCTCTTTGTACTCCAACTCTCACACCCAAACATGACTACTGGAAAAACCATAGCTTTGACTAGACAGACCTTTGTTGGCAAAGTGATGTCTCTGCTTTTTAATATGCTGTCTGGGTTGGTCATAACTTTCTTCCAAGGAGCAAGTGTCTTTTAATTTCATGGCTGCAATCACCATCTGCAGTGATTTTGGAGCCCCCAAAAGCAGTCTGTCACTGTTTCCACTGTCTCCTCATCTATTTGTCATGAAGTGATGGGACCAGATGTAAAGAAAAATTATATTCTAGATAATGAGATGTTATTCCTCTAGCATGAAATATTAAATACATTACTATATTCTAATAACATATTTTAAAAGATAAATGAAAACAGACCCAAACATAAAAAAAAATCTGAGAGTACATACAGTATTTGTTAGGTTTTACACTGATCAACTCAAGTAACTTCTTCTCACCTTCATATTGTGAAAAACTCCATTATAGTGCAAGAGAGACCCTTCTTCATGGGAGATGTGTTGGATAATGGAGCCAGCAAGTGATGCTTGATGATAAGTGGCCAACTTTATAGAGTACTGAGCACAGTGATTTCTGAAGGTTGGGCAACATGGTAAAAGTGGCCCCATACCGTGTGCCAGATTGTATTATTGGAGTTGTTTACGGCTCTCCAAACAACACAGCTGTGCTGTCCACATCGTCCTGCCTATACCTTTAATAGAACTGCCATTCTACACGGTGAGAAAAGTTTTTCAGGGTGTTGCCAGCTTTCATGGAACTTTCCAACCTGTGTTTGTTCCAATGAGTGACTGGAAGAAGTAGGCTAGGTTGTGACCCTAGAATAAGGTCAAATGTCGGTGAAACCAGGGCCAAAATGGCCTCATCACTGCTCCTACTTTTCTATTCTCTTAAAAACTGCTAACCAACTACAGATCACAGGTCTTTACATGCTCGTGTAGAATATAAAACATGTAGTTTTGTTGTGCTGTCCTGTTGATAGCCCAGTGATCTTCATCAGTATGTCCATGCAGTCACAGAAGTCTGCGCAGCTTCATGGCTAATATACTTTTTGGTTAAATCTTGAAAGATACTGATGAGGTTATAAGAAAAATTTTATTCTCATGAAAATCTGGTGTATCTCTTCCAGCTATCTTTTCATTTACTCACAAATTTACATTCAACATCATGGCTTTCTGTTTTGGCCTACCAGCTCTGCCACGAATTGTTCGTGACTTTATTAGCTGGAGCCACCCTGACTCGAAAGATGAGATAGATGGATCTTCATTCTGTTCCACTATTGAGCCTCTCAGCATCACTGGTGCTGAGTTCTTGCTTCCACTGAGATAATACCTTTTATAGAGTATCTCACTATAGTGCCCTAGTCTTTTGTTAGGGCGTGCGCACACACACACACACACACACACACACACACACACACACACACACTGTTGCACACGTGCACAAACGTGCATAACCACAACAGAGGAGAGGTGGCCGACTTGACTGAAAGTCTGGGAGAAAAGCGCAGGGACTGATGTTCATACCCACATACCAAAGCAAATGAAAGCTAAATCTTCCTGTTTTCAGAAATCCTTCAGCTTTATCCCACGTTATTTGTGTATTCTCGCTCTGTTAACTCTCCTGTAGTTTTCTTCCGTTTCTTTTTACTTCCAAATCCTGATTATTTATAACACAGCAGTGTTTAGGTCTCCCTTTTGGTTTTCTAATGACCCAACTTTTGTCCCAAATACCTTATTAAGGTGTCCCCTTCTAAAAAACACCCTGTTGCCTCTTTAAGAGAATGTGTAGTTCTAGATGTTATCTTAATAACTTTTAACTCTGCCACATAAACCTGAATCAATCATGCAGTCAATAAATAGTTGACTAAACACCCAAGTTGTATGAAGAGTTACATAGATGATCTCACTTCTGTGTGAAGTGAATACCTATTCTCAGTGGTAAAAATACCACAGCTAGTACTTTCATCTCCCCAAATGCTCATAAAGGTCCCCAGATATTTAGTGTTATGCAGTATTGTTGGGACCATGGGGGACCTTTAATACTCTCTTACAACCTTCCTTTCATTCTTGAGAATATCTTAAATAGAGGAAAAATAATAACTAGAGTTTCTTTAGGAAGTTCGTTTAACAAAACACTGCAAATGCCATGTATGACACATGGACTTCAAAGTTAAACATATTTAATAAAAGCAGTTGGAGTCTGACTCTGACTATGACTTGGCTCTGTGGCCACGAACAAATTGCCTGAGCCTTGACAACTCTAACGTTAATGATCAAGTGCCCATTTCAAACAATTATACTGAAAATTAGAGAATTAAAAATTTAAGTAAATTTCATAACACCATTCCTGGAATGCAGTGTTTAATAAATATCAGTTACTATTATTTATTAGCTTTATTGAAATATCAAGCATGATGTGGATCAACATGTAGTGGCAGAGGGAATTCCTCTGAGCCTTCGTTCTGTAAAAGTGATTGTCCTATACCCGTGGCATGGATGCTCTAATCTTTCTATGTGGACACGGAAGGTTGAGAGGTCACTTTGCTTCTTTGTGTTGTGTGGCAGCTCCTCACACTGGATCTCAGGAGCAGCCAAGAATGCCTTTTCTCTCCCACTTGGTCAAGCCATCATTCTTTGGAGTGTGCCTCCAGTGAAGATCAGGGCTTCCTGAGTGGACAGAGGAGTCTGGTGGGCTATAGTCCATAGGGTCACAAAGAGTAGGAGACGAGCGAGCGACCAACACGCTTCCAGTGAGGACCAGCACTGTCTTTCTCCCCTAGTTACTTCAGAGGCAGGGATGAGGGGATATAGGTCACTTCAGTTTCTATCCTGGCTACCCAGTTATCGAATAATAGATACTAAATATTATTTTCTATTTCTCCCACCATTGTTATTACTGTCCGCATTTCTAACCACAGTTCACTGTCTGTTTCATACACAGTACAGCTGAAAAGTCTCTAGCCACAGAATTTCAGTTGTTTTTATCATCCTGAAAGCCCCCGACACAGTAGGCTCTCTCTTTTATATCTGCTAGGCAAAGAGGGTAATGTCTGCTGCGATTTTTCTGATGTCTCCCATCTCAGGGACTGTCCTTCACTGGGCTGAGCCCAGTCCATCTCCACGGATGCCAGCCTCCCGGCCTGCTGCTCCTAGCCAGTGCCAGGAAGCTCAGTTTGGTCCTCTTCTCCTCGCTAGCTCTTTCTATTCCCAGCATAGCACTGCTGGAGTCAATCACTTAAAAGTCTTATTCAGATACAAGCATTAACCGCTGCTCATCTTTGAAACATTACTCTATTTATTAGTCCTTTATTTACAATCTCAACACTTGCTGTATTAAAGAAATAGTTTTTGAAGACTTGTAATTGTTTAAAAAGGGAAATCAATCTCTTAAAAATGATTACTCTCTCCTCTGAGCCCTGGTTATCCTTTTAACTGCTTCCCCACTTCACCCTGAACATGACTGAGCAGCTAACACATGCATACAAGGGTACATACATATGACTAACAAATATTTCTTCTTTTAAAAGTTTTTTCTATTTTTCTAAGTTGTTTTAGTTTTTGAAATTTTCATCTAATGTTCCTGTAACAATAGTAAAGTTGTATCATTATTAATTATATAATGGGTCAGCTTGATATGATGCCTCAGGATCCAGCTTAATTTAATATATATATACACACACACATACACATATGCTTTTTGTTCAATTTTTATACATGATTACACATAATATATGTTTTTAAATGTAGTTTGTTGTTGTTTAGTAACTAAGTTGTGTCCGACTCTTTGTGACCCCATGGACTATAGCCCACTAGGCTTCTCTGTTCATGGGATTTTCCAGGCAGGAATAACAGAGTGGCTCGCCACTTCCTACTCCAAGGGATCTTCCTGACCTAAGGACAGAATTCACATCTTTTACATTGACAGGCATTGGCAGCCACTTTCTTTACCACTGAAGTATGCTTATATATATATTTATACATGTATATTTGTATATTAGGATTTTATACAAGTATATTAAGTATCCTTAGTGCATAAGGTTATTCAAGGAATAATGATGGTAAAGGCCATCAGCTGTATGTGTAAAGTAATGAAGTTTTGTTGGTTTGTTTGTTTATTAGGGGAAAAGATAGCAAATTTGTGTTAGAATAAAATATCAAGTTGATCCATAATATGCAAGAGCAGAGAGAAGGACTAAAGTTGAATGTGTAGAATGTTAAGAAAGTATATAAAATGCTGCCAACAAAAACCTCTCCATACCACTTTGGAAAGAAAGAAAGAATCCTGATTTGTTGTTAAGTATAACAGAGTACATAGCCCTATAAAGGGGCTATGTAGTAGCCTATATAGTACAAGGCACTATAAAATTTCACACAATTTATACAGCAGAGCAAATTCAAAGTTACGCGGAACTGAGGAAGGCAATCACTTTAACTGTGCCCTTCTGAAAGTATAATATAACTTATCTTCTCAGGAGACAGGGTTACATCATGAGATTAACTCCTAGGCTAATTCTGGAGCTGTATGTTTACATCTGCAGGGATTATGAAGCCCTCGACCTTGGAGAAATTTCTTCATTGTAAAACTGGATCCTGGACCTATCTGGCTCCTGGAGAAATTTAGTTACCTTCCAAAGACTCACTATGTCATCAAGGAGATCTTCAAGAGAGGAGGAACAGGTAAGAAGAGGAGGTAGCCATCACTTCTGCCTGTTTTATGCAGAGTTTGCAAATCATCACTTTAACACATAAGGCCGTGGAAAGATGTGGTTTAACCTCAGCACTTCCTTTCAGTCTGACTCTGTTTTCATAGGCTCTTCCATTAAATCATGTTTTAAGAAGCTTGTGAATCTTTTACTATCAGACAATATTTTGATTAAAAATAGATTTGGTTTTCTTCTTGCTAACATGAGAAGTATTTGGTCTTTTCTTATTAAGGGATGGTAGAGCCATACTTGAATACTGTGTAATCAGCCCATATCATAGAGATAATGATTCTCAAGAAAAAGTTTTTACTTTTCTGCTGTCCTTACCTTCCTAATTATTAAAAAGATAAATAAGTGAAGGTTATAAATTCTAAAAGAATTATTTATGATTGTGTTACTTTTTCCATGTGTATTTTAAAATACCATCCTGTCATTTTAACAGGTCATTAAGCTACAACCATTTGTTGTTATCGGGTACCCATCCTACTGTAACCAAGTGACCAAATATCCCCTCAAAATCATTTTGATTTTGCTTTCTTAAAATCAAATCCAAAGTTTGGAAAAGTTAAGTTCTCAAATATTTTTTGAAATTAAAATTGTCTTTGATATTTCTCCACCCTGTCTTTGATTTTCCAGGTCCTGGAAAATTATGACATTGTCATTTTACTTATAAAAAGAGAGATGAGAACAATTATTAGTTGGGAGACTCAATATTTGTTAATTAGCTCAGCCCTATTGTAAGAGCTGGATGGCGAGAGCTATAAATCAAAAGAGAAGCTTGGCCTTCTGTGTCATTGATTTTGTAGATAACATATTATTAATATAAATGTTCAAAAGATCGTACACCCTGCAGAACTGAGTTGGAGGCCCTTGGTACCCTATCACTGTCTGCTTCATTGGTTAAGTCCAGATCAGAAAGCTGTGCTTTGCAGCTAAGTCTAAAATTTTATTTTCTTCCATTTTGTTATTATTAGTTACTGCAATAGATTAACTGTTACTCTTTAGCCATATCACAAGTGGTTTCTGCTTTTGCACTGATGCTTGTCTGAAGGGACTGCTATAGGTTTCAAGCTAGAATTTATTTTTCAGCCAAATAGGATACTCTCAGAGCCCTGTGAAAAGGACTCTACCTGATATCCCCAACTATTGATATTTCAATAAAAAGTGTGGGTATAGACTTAAAGCTGATAGCTGGGATATCTTTAAGATGGTTTTCTGAGAATCCCAGCAAATTGAGTCTCTTTAATCAAAAGAAATGATTCTGTTAAAACAGGGCTGACCTAAGATCTAGCAGACTAAGAATGACTTACATCAAACTGATGAAAAAAGTTAACTGTGATTTTTTTCCTTAAAAATTATTGTTATCATTTTAATGTTATATTTTCTGGTTAGTATATAAGGAAGCACCTTGCTTTCTTATTTATTTTATCGCAAACCCTCAATTTGTTGTTGCTCAGTCACTAAGCTGTGTCCAGCTCTTTGCAACTCCATGGACTGTAGCACACTGGTTTCCTGGTCCTTCACTATCTCCTGGAGTTTGCTCAAATTCGTGTCCATTGAGTCCTTGACACCATCCAACCATCAGATCTTTTGTGGCCACCTTCCCCACTTTCCTCAATCTTTCACAACATCAGGGTCTTTTCCAATGAGTCGACTCTGCATCATGTGACCAAAGTACTGGAGCTTCAGCTTTAGCATCAGTCCTTCCAATGAATATTCAGGGTTGATTTCCTTTAGGACTGACTGGTTTGACCTCCTTGATGTCCAAGGGGCTCTCAAGAGTCTTCTCCTGCACCACAATTCGAATCCTCAATTTAGTAGACTATGGTTTGTAACTGAAATGAAACATTTAAAAAATAAAAATCCTATCTGATTCTCACTGATTGCTCGGAATTCTGAAACAAATACTGGGCTTCATTACTTTTCACATCAATGTATTTGCTTTCAGGTTCATTAAGAATCTATTCTCCTATTTGCCAGGATTTAAGTAGACAAAATGATTGTGCAGGTGCTGTGGTTGGTATGTCACATTAGAGAGGAATACTCGTTTAATCGGCTATGAGAACCTGACTGTTAAGAGAAAAGGGTTGCCTTTCCTTATGAAGTTAAAGCCTGCAAAATCCTCTAACAGGCCTGGTACCTGGCTCCCAGTTCACAGGGAATGAGGAAGGTCACGTCCTCCCAGGCCAGGCACCTTGGCTTCATTTAAGAACTTTGAGGAAAGAGAAGCAGATGAGAAGTTTCTTGGGTTTTCCTTCCTCTCCTTGGGTAGAAGAACAAATGATTAGAAGTATTTGAAAGTTAAATCTGAGATTATTTATAAAAATGTCCAGAAGGAAGTTAATCCTTTGTCTCCAGTAGTTGCTTGATACCAAATAGCTGCAACTTGAAGAGCAAATTCAAGGAGGCTCACAGGAGTAATTAACTCTCCTTGTCCTGCATATGTTAATAGCCAAAATATGAGACCAGCCTTTTTGTTTTTTGATGTAATCAAGAACACTCTTTGCCACTTATTTATGACCAAAATGGGAGACTTTAAATAAATATTATCTAAAACCTAAAACTAAGTAAAAAATGAGGAAGGCATATCCTTTGTTGCTAAGATCCTGTTTAACAAGTTTACCAGGTGAGTATTTAATTCTCTAGCAGTATGCTCTTATGTTCAAGTCATTATTTGCTCTTTAATTTGGCCCCAAAACATTTAATTATATATTTATGTCCAATAAGAAAGATAACCTCAAAGTTGATTGCCTTTGCCCTATAGCACACTAGCAGTTTTTATTTAACTCAACAATCTTCCTTCCTTCCTTCTTCCCTCCCTCCTCCCCTCCTTGCCTCCCTCTTTCCTTTCCTCCTTCCCTTCCCTTCATCTTTCTTTCTCTCCTTCCCCCACTTCCTCCCAATTTCCTTTCTTTCACTCTTTTTTTTTTTTTTAAAGTTTATGAATATCCAGTTCCTCAAACGTCTTTGGAACTAGCTTTGCCATCTTGCTAGATTCCTCATTATTAAGTTTTTCATATGTGTAGATTTTATATTTATAGGAGAGTCATTTATTTTACTTTCTGACAATTATACTTCTATACTCTCAAATAACACATGATCACAGCCTCTTCTGCATTTCTTCTGCAAATGAAAAAAAAATCATGGATATTTACCTATGTTTGAATTTATAATATTGTTCTCCTGCTTCTGGAAAAGGAGATGAGGTAGTTTACGTTTAAAATGATAATGCCTCATGTTTGAGCCCACATGGAATTTACTATTGAATTTGAAAATTGTGTGGCAAATGAGTGGGAGATACCCATCAGAATACCATTTTCATGATGTTCTAGGAAACTTTTTGGCACCTCGTAGATTCCAGAGCACAGCATGCCATTTGGTGTTATACTTTTGCTGTATTGGCATTTTCAATGGTGGCATCTGCATTGCTACCCCAGGGAGTGGGTGGTACCCAGTAGGAACTAGTGATACCCAGAAGGAGATAGTAGTCACCACTAGAAGCGACAGTGGAATCTAATGCGGTGGTGGTACCCCACACAGTGGGAGCAACCTTTGAAGGAGACAGCTGGTCTCTTGGCATGCAAGGCAGTTGGGAAGGGACTTAAGCTAATGTAGTCCAAGTGCATTCCTGATTATAACTTGCTAGAAAGAGAAAACTTGGCATAAGTAGTGCTTTAAGGATGTCTCTTGAATATTATTAATCTGAAATGCACGTTTGACGGGAGTTCTCTGGAGAATGACTGAGGGCTTCTAGTTTGAGTTTTATTATTAACTGTAAAGGAACATACATCCTCCAAACAGTAAAGCAGCAGTGTTGTTATTCTTTTTGGAAATTAAGGAGCCTGAATGTTTTTCCCTAAGCAGAGCGCAGATCGTCCCCTGTAGGAGCTGAGACACAGCATACCTACAGGTGGCATCAACAACCTCTTCAGAAAAGAGATGCAAACCTGCCCCAAAGTGCAAACACTGAAGCTAGGGAGCAATCACCCGGCAGTGGTTTAGGAATCGCTTAATGATCAGGATGTCCACAGACAGATGTTTTCTCCTTTTCCTTTTCACATTTTGGAAGATGAGAGAAAATAAAGTTATTTATGAGCCTATTCAGGTAAACTGACAAACATGCTGCATTACCTGAAAGAAAATTAGATAAGGGTAGCAATTACTACAGTGTGTCATTAACATTTCTGGGAAATCAGTGGACGAAAGGTACTGTCAGTGACAATGAGAATGCATACTGCTGCTGTGGAAAGCGCAAGAGGTTTGCTAAGTGAAAGTTATTAAATAACCTCCACTGTTGAGTGAATGGTTTCAGTCCTAAGTATTCCTGTTGTTTTCCTCTTGTACCAATTATATCAATTAGACTATTGAGAGCAAACTGGAAACAGAGTAGGTAATAATAGCTTGCTGGGAACCCAGTGTTTTAAGCTTCCTTTGACTAAAGGTATTATCAAATCCATTGGTTTTAAGGCACATAAATTCTGGTTCTGGGAAAAATCTGCCTTTTGAATTATCTCCCATCTGTTAAAACATGTGGTACCTATTGCACCTAAGCAGCATTAGATTTTAGAGACTACAAGCTAAAACCATTTTCCTTGTCAGATACACTGGTGTTGAAGAGGGTTGTGCTCTTCATGACTAAGGGTAGGAGAAAGATTCTGATTGGCCTGAGAAAGGGGTCGAGGGGATGGCCTGGGAAGAAACTGTCAGTCTGCTGTTCAATTCCATAATAACTCAAGCATTTGAGGATTGCTGAAGCTCAGTATTATTAAAAAAAAGATCAAGAAGAATTCCTATCAGATATTTCAACACAAACAGAAGGAATGTAACCATTATTTTTGTCTTGCACAGTATTCATTGTGTTTGTATATAAGGGAAATGTAGGTTTTATAGACTCCATGAAGTCTAATATAGTTGATCAGGGTGGTAGGGACTCAGAGAACTAGTCCATCAGTTACATAAAAAGACAAAGTGCACAGAGAAGATGTTTTGGAAGTCCCATATTAACTCAGTTACAGAGCAAGGGCCAGAATCTTGGCTTCTGGATTCATCGGCAGGGTTCTTTACCAGAACACATTGAGCTACCAAACAAAGTTGTGCAAGAATATTCAAACAGGTCAACATTTCTTCTTCTCTCTGATCAGAATATAATTCATCTTTCTCATTCTATATTTTATGTGATAGATTTGACTATGCTTATGTCCGCATAGATTCTTGCTGCTGTATGAGAAACAGATTCAGTTCTCTGTAAGCTGGAAAACTGTCTTTTACTTTAATTTCTTTCTTTCTTTCCTCCCAAACACAATGAAATCTAGTCTGTCTCCACTACCTATTTTAATTCAAAATTCTGTTAGAGTATTAAGTGATAAGAGGCAAGTAATTTCATCATGAGTGCCAGGTCAAGTCAAAATAGTTGTCTGGACATAAGTTTAGAAAGAGTCTGAGCAGCACAGATGATCTAAGCAAGCAAGCAGGATGATTACATTGATCAGTGCTTCCTATTAGGTTGATGAGACAAGGGGTGAGAATGGTTTTTAAGAATTTCAGTTGCTGCTTCAAAGAGACCAAAAGCATAAGACTTGAGATTCAGAGATGGGACTGTACAGTATGTGTTCTTTGTATGGAATGTTACTCTAATGTGCCTGAAAGACAAACGTGCGTTAAAGACATGTGAAGGAAGCTCTCCGAGGCAGTGGTCATACTGCAGGCAGCCTAGTTTACTGGGCTCTGGAGTTTGGGCACTGCTAAAACCATCAGCTATTTAGGTCATGTGCATGGCATGACCGAAGCCATTTTATAGGAGTATTAACTGAGGGGCAGGGTGTAGGGACAAGAGGGAAAAATAAATAGCACAATCAAAGGCTGCTTCAAAAGGCTGGGTGAGAGGCAGTGAACACTTGGACTAGGGCTTTGATTGTAAACCTAGAAAAGATGGAGTGGATATGAATGATATCGTGGCAGCAGAGTCGGTAGTAGCCAGGGTCCAACAAGATGACTGGATAATAGAAAAGATGGGTCAAAGTAAACCCAACATTCAAGCCTGAATTGTTATTTTGTTGTTGACTGTAATGGGAGGAGTTACAGGTAGAATCAGGATAAAATCTGGTGAATTTTCTTTGTTAAATTTACTTCCTCCCAATTAAGAGTTAATTATCTCAGAATTGTAGGATATTCATATGAAAAGTGACCTTAAGAGACATATGTTCAAACAAAATCATGCTTGAGGGCTCTTCTATTTTTTTTTCATATCTATAATCTTTAGTAAATACATCTTTATGTCTTCATTTTCATTTCTAGACAGCTTGCAAATTACTCTAGGTTAATACCTTCTTTTTTTCTGATGTTACACGAGTAGAGAAAGAACCACTTTCTAATATTTTAATCTGAAATATCTAGCTGTTTATCTCACTACGATTGAATAACTATAATGTCATGATTAGTACTCAGTTAAACTATGGATTATTTTACACTGTAACCAAGAACCTAACATTTTTACACTGGTGGGAATGGTACATGGTGCTCATGATTTATTAGGGTGACTCCATTTGTAGCTGGAAAACAAACCAGATACTTCTAAAAGCTGACAACAGCTAGTTTTGTCAATTGCAAAGAATAACAAGAGTCAAAATGAATTTGGACAAGTGCAAAGACCTTTTCCCAGAATAATCTTGGGTTTAAACAACATAAATGTAAAAGTTTCTCAGTTTTGTATTTGCTAGGCATCCTAGCATTGAAACCTCATATTATGAATAATATTTTATTGAATTAAGTCCTTAAGTATATAGCCAGAAAATATCCAAAATATCAATGCTCTGCTTTAAAATTTCTCATTTGTTTTATGTAGTACTGCTAGCAGATTTACTTGGGGCATGCCTTAGCTTTAATAGAAAATATATGTAACTAATAACCTTTCAGTTTTATATGGGTTTTATATAGAAACCCATTTCTTTTATATAAAAAGGTTCTTGGCCGAGTCTGTTTCATGCAGTTAGTCATGGGATAAGATCAAATCAGTGTTACAGTAACCAAATCCAAGATTTTAAAATTTTAACTACAAAGAATGTAAATTGTTGAAGGTATGTGTAAAATACAAAACACTTCATTTAAATTTAAAAGCTAATGGCTTGTTCCTGACTCCAACAACCTACTTTTGCTTACTAGTACATTCTGTTGGCCTTCTAAGCTGTGGTCCAGAGATTCTCCTGGTGAAGATCTTGGCAGTAACACAGCATCCCAGACTCACTAGAAGAAGAAATTGTTCTTTTTTTCTTTTTCATGTTCACCATTCTTTTATTTTTAATAGAACATGTAAAATAAACTGTTCTTAGTATTAACACTACTAGACAAAGCAGTAAATACTAAGGGGCTCAAAGGGAGGCAGCTGTAATGATTGAAGCTTTTTCTTTTCTCCTAAAAGCCCTATTCTGAGGCTTCAGGGGGAAACCGATAGGACAACAAACCAGAAAGGAAAAGCCCATGGAAGACAGAGAACAACAGACAGAGATTAATTCTTTACAAGGGTCAAGGCAAAACAAATGTACCCATTCTGCTAAAGCTTATCAACACTTATCCCCTAACATGAATAAATATGCATAAATGTAACAAACATACATATATCTAAAAATAACAGTGCAATTTGAAGGTGAAAAAGGAGATAGTAATAGCTGGCATGTTGGCGCTGACAAGAAGAGGCGAGAGAGTTTACAGAAGGTTTAGAGTGGAGCCTCTATATTTCTGGCTGCTGTCTACCACAGAAGGGCTTTTACTGGTCACCCCCTACCCAGTTTGGAGAAGGAAATGGCAGCCCACTCCAGTACACTTGCCTGGAAAACCCCATGGACAGAGGAGCCTGGTAGGCTGCAGTCCATGGGGTCGCAAAGAATTGGACACGACTGAGCGACTCTACTTTCCACTTTTCCTACCCAGTTTCCTTCTCCAGATCCTTACTCATTCCTTCCTAGGGGTGAAGGGGTGATTTATCTGATTCATCGTCACGCTTTAGCCTGGTTGAACTTTACCACTGATGTGAAAATTAATTTGGTGAGTAAAAGATTAAAGTGAAAAGATACAACATCTAATTAGATCAAACCTACGAGGCATCTGGCATTGCCTGGGAAAGAAATTGGTGTCAATGGTGACATATTTCAAACTTGTCGCACAAATGCAGCAAGTCCCCACAGTCCACCACTACTGTTATCTCCACATCCACATCATGTTGGGGCTCAGGAGATCTGGAGTGGTTGGGGCTGAGAAGTTAACTAGAAAACTAGGAATTGCTGGGATTTCTATTGTTTTCCTATGGAATTCCCATATGTGTAGGTAAGTGTTCCACAGGGAAGGTGAGTGTGCTTTGTTTGGTGACTATGATTGACATTGCTGCCCACAGGAAAGGGGATAATTACTCCAAAGGCAACGCTAATTCAGTGCCAATAAATTGAATGACAGGGCAACTGGTTTAATAAAAAATCTGTACATTTTTATTGTTCTTACTGGGCATATTTACTTATGAGCATACATATATATATATATATATATATGAATGAATAAATAGAATGTGGATCAACATATGCATATTCATAAAATACATGCTTATGTTTATGTATATAATATATAAAAGCCATGTAGGAAAATATGGAAAATTTCTAACATGTACAAAAGTAGAGACAATGGTACAATTAATTCTCCATGTAACCATAATCCAGTTCAACCATTATCCACTAATAGTCAGTTTGTTTCTTTTATACCCCCACTCATTTTTCTTTCCACCTTCCTGATTATTTTGAAATAAATACCAGATAGTATATTATTCCCTCTGTATATACATCAGTGCCTCTAAAAGGAAAGAAAAGGCCCTCTTTTAAATAGTATAATGCTGTTCTCACACCACAATTTTATTTAACCTTATTTTTATTGCCTTTCTCCCAGACCTTCTGGTTTTCAATAATATACACATGATCACTCAGTTTATTAATTTATTATATATATGACACACCTAACAGGCTTAATACTGCCATCAACAATATCATTGCTGAAAAATGGTTTAAGACTTTTCCACACTTCTCACTTCTCTTTGTGCTAGGGGATGTACTTTCAGATTATTGTGTTTTATTTGGAATAGTTCCTATGTCACTTCCACCAAGTGGAAAGACAGATTCATTTATTTCATTTTGCTCTTGATGTTTAGGGTTTATTTTTTTTAATTTCAATTTTGTTTTTTAATTGTATAAAATATTTACATAGTTCCAAAATCACATCCACAAAAGCAACTGATATCCATGGAAGTTTAATTTCTTTCTGTCTCTTTCACATTATTCCCTCATAATTCTTTTATTATGGTGATTATTATTTTGTGATTTAAACAAATAAGCATATCCTGGCATAGTTAAATAGTAGAATACAATCCACACATTTTTTCACTCTGCTCTTTTTACTTAATATATTGTAGAGAACATTTCATAGTTGTATGTAGCTATATTACTCATTCTTACTACAGGTATATAGATTCCCATTGTGTTCATGCACCATAGTTTATGCAATCTATTCATTATTATTATGAGTTGAATTGTGCCCTCACACAAAAAAAGGATATTTTTAAGTCCTAACTCCTAGTACCCATGAATGGGACCTTCCTTATTTAGAAATAGAGTCTTTGCAGATGTAATCAAGTTAAGATGAGGTCATGTCCATCCATTACTTGGACTCTAATCCAGTATGACTGGTGTTCTACAAGACGAGGAGAGAGACGCACAGAAAGATGGTCATGAGATAAAAAGGAAAATATTGGATTGACATATCTCTAACCAAGGAATATCAGTAATTGTCAAAGACCAGAGGCTAAAAGAAGCAAGAAAGGACTGCTCTCGTGGTTTTAAAGGAAACAATGGCCCTGGCAACACCTTGAATTCAGATTTCTAGCCTTCAGAACTGTAACATAGTAAGTTTCTGTTGTTTAAAGCCAACTGTCCCACTTTGTGGAAATTTGTTGTGAAAATCCTTGGAAATTAGTAGTTTCTGGTCTTTTGCTATTGCAGACAAGGCTGTCATAAAAAGCTTTGTAAACATGATATTTTGTTGTGTTTCTTTTTTCCATAATACTTTGAAAGGAATGTTAGAAATGAGATTGCTGGTCCCAGGGTAAATGCATATATAGTTTTGGAAGACAGTGTCAAATTTTCTTCCATAGGGGTTTTATCGTTTTGCATTGCCACTAATAATTTTCAACAATGTCTATTTCTCTACCCCTCACCCCTAAAATTTTGCCAGTCTGGTATGTGAAAATGGTTTCTCATTGTAGTTTGAGTTTTAATTCTTTCTTATTGGTAGACTGACTATATTTTCATATGGTTAACAACCATTTGTATTTATTTTTCCTTTATCTATCTGGCCCACTTTTCTATATGTGTTCTCCTGTCCCATATCTAGAAGTTATTTTTATACTAGTGTTATTAATCATTTAAGTTTTATTCCAAATGTTTTCTCAGTTTCTCTTTTTATTTATTAATGAGGGGTGAATTATTTATTTATTGTCATGTTTAAAACATTGTAAGCTGCTTATTTCTTAAATTGAACAGTTTTGATCTATACGCAGTCCATGAAGAATATAAATACTTTTATTAAGGATAAAAGGGAATATAGATGACTATTTAGAGAATTCAAATTTTTAACCTTATTATATATCATGGGTCCCATGCTCAAAGTTCATTTTGAGGAAGCATGCTTCCCAGGTGGGGCTAGTGGTAAAGGACATGCCTGCCAATGCAGAAGACACAAGAGTAAGTAAAGGGATATTTTCTTGAATTAAAACTTTCTCATCAGGTAGATATGTGTGTGTACAGGATGTATCAGTTTGCCTGTTAGTAAGGGATGAATCAGCAATTAAACATTTAAAAAATGCATCCAGTTTTAAAAATGCATTCATTTGACATTCACATATACACACACACACATATATATATAGTGTAACAGTTCAACTGTTGTCAAACACTAAAAATTTATGACATCTAAGACACACATAAATATCTTCTTTCCAGTGAATTTGTTATCTAAAACCAATCTATTTTATCCAGACTCTGTCAGTCAGTAAGTATCTCTATAACCTTGAGCAAATGTGCCTCAGCTCCTGTCTCTGTAAAATGAGGTGACTGGAATAAAATATTTCTAAAACCCGTTTTCCAACTCTAACAGGTATTAATCAGCTTCTGTGATAAAGATCTGACATATTTCTTAGGAAGCCCTTGAACCAATTTTACCTCTTGATTAGTACTTATAATTTGTACAAAAGTCCATTTTGGCCCTCTTACTTGATAGGCATAAAAAGCCGAATTTCACATTGCGCCATGCCTCTCCTGTGCCTGGCCCGAGGGAATGTTCATGATGCAGTGGTGTCTGTGGGTGTAAGTGAAGGGGCAGACACAGGGTGAACTCATCTCAGGGGCCTTGGCCTGTGTGTGTGTTCAAGCATCTCAGACAGTCCTCCTTCAGGAGCAGCTGTGCAGTGCTCTTTTCCTCTTTCTGTGATAAGGAGAGAGAGGAGTGGGAAAGCAGAGTCTCCAGGTGTTTCCTGCAATCCCATTCCTAGTGGTAACTTCCTATGTGCTGCTTGGAGGCAAAACTTCAGTTAATGCTGAGCACCCAGGGTAAAAGGGCCCCATGAGCTATACTCCCTCATGCCTTTTCCTTCATGAAAATTATATCTTAAAATCATATTTTAAAGTTTGTTTATAAGTTTACTGGGTTTCCTTGATAACTTATAAACAAACTTTAAAAATATGATTTTAAGATATAATTTGTATGAAGGAAAAGGTATGAGGGTACTATCTACCTTTCAGACTAGATTGCAAGTTCCCTAAGGACAGGAATCAGATTTAATTTAAACAAATGATTATCTGATAGAATTTTATTTTGAATTTATTTTTATTGTATTTTTATTTGAATTTATTATTTAATGTAATAATTATGGTAAATGTAATACATAGTTGAATGGCATTTGATCCTCAGTATTCAAGGATTCTGTAGTCCCAAGTTTGCCCATGTGCTATTTATAATTCCCAAATTAACACTCCCGGTGCTTCAGTGGGTCATTCATGGAGGTGTGTATGCACACAAGGCTGAAAAATTTGTCACTTGATGTATATGTTCCCAGCTGAGACCAAAGAAGGTGATGCTTCTTATTTCAGCACTCATGCTATAAACAAGTATTCTTTTTAGAATCTATTTAGGGTCAGTTTTTGCAGTTTTGTTTTTGGGGGTTGCTGGTGGTGGTGGTAGTAAGGATGATAGTTTTGCCATTTAAAAGGGTCCCTGGGTTCAGGGCTGAGGTTCTGTCTTGAACTCCTAAGGGAGAGAAGGCTGTGTTATGCCATACAGAAAAGATACATGTGTTAGATAAGCTTCATTCAGGTACTAGTGTGGTGCTTTTGGCTGAACTCAATGGTAATTATTCAGTATATATTAAATAAGAGGTCTTCAAACAGAAGCAAACACAAAATGTTAGGTATTGATTGATTGGTGAAAATGTGAGCAGTGGCTTGCAGGAAACCTAACCCTATTATTTCCCCTATGGAGCAATGATTTAATATTTGCTAATTCAGTGTTTGTAGAGATTTTATAGAACGTAACTCCAGTGAATCATGACTCAACTGTGTTTCAATTTGGTTTATGTTTAAAAACATGAGTATCTAAACTAATGAATATCTATACCTAGCATATACAGTTGACCCTTGAGCAACATGGGTTTAAACTGCATGGATCCACTTACATGTGGACTTTTTAAGTAATAAATATATAGCATGACACAATCCAGAGTTGGTTGAATCCATGGGTGCAGAGGGCCCAGAGGGGCAACTATAAATTCTATGCAGATTTTTGACTGCAGGAAGGGTCAGTGTTGTTCAAGGATGAACTTTAGTTGGTCAAAAATGTATCCAATAAATTATTGAATGATAATGATTATAATCAGAAACATGATTCCAAAAAGGGACTTTTCAGGTAAATTAGGATTTATGGTAAATAGTCACTGGTGGGATGGATTGTGCCACATGCCAAGAACACACGCCATGGCTTACTGCAACCCTTTACTGACTGAGTTGACTCCAATAGATCCTTTAACATCCATGCCTCTGATTCCTCACCCATAAAATAATGTATAGAATAGACTCGTGGACTTTGTGGATGAGGGTAAGGGTGGGATGATGTGGGAGAAGGGCATTGAAGCATGTTAATTGTCATGTGTCTAATCAATCGCCAGCCCAGGATTGATGCTCGGGACTGGTGCAGCGAGATTTCCTGGGGGGGAGGGAGGGGGGAGAGGGGATCCGGAGGGGAAGCATATGTAAACCCATGGTGATATCATGACAATGTATGGCAAAAACAATTAAAAAAAAAGAAAAAAAATAATGATTATGAAACTCTTATTTTGCAAGGTCACTAAGGAGTTCTAGCCCAAAGTTTTTGTAAATTAATATGAAAGCACTACCCAGGCTAGTTATGATTACTGATGACAAGATCACAGGTCTGGAAGTTTGACCTTCAAACTAGCATGGGGTCAAGGAGAACTCACTGTGAGATGCTGACTTACGTTAGTTTCTTACCCATAAATGTCTATCTCAGAGTTCTACTTTTATAAAATGGTGTCAGACTGGATGACTTCCAAGGTCTTTTCTGGCAGTAGCTTTCTAAGGATCTATGAAACAATAGGCTTAAGCTCTGTTGGAAGGACTGATGCTGAAGCTGAAGCTTCAATACTTTGGTCACCTGATGTGAAGAGCTGATTCATTAGAAAAGACCCTGATGCTGGGAAAGATTGAAGGCAAGAGAAGAAGGGAATGATAAAGGACAAATGGCTGGATGGTATCACCAACTCAATGAACATGAGTTTGAGCAAGCACTGGGAGACCGTGTAGGACAGGGAACCCTGGCATGCTGCAGTCCATGGGGTCACAAAAAGTCATACATGACTGAACAACTGAACAAAAACTAAAGGGATTTCAGAGAAGTTGTGAGTGAATCATAGATTAATCTTACATCCAGGACAAGGGCAATGCCATGATCATGGTCCTGGTCCTGGGAACAGTCTTGATTTTGCTCAACTCAAGCCCTTGTAAACTGACTGTCTCCATGGGAAACCCTCTGTTAAACCTCTGTTACTATGACCATCTTTCCTCCAGGAGTTAAATGTTAATTGCACTCAAACTTGAGGTCTTCCTTGGAAGCATAAAATGATGCTCCTGAGAATTAAGGGGTATTTGTGAGCATTTGAGACTGGTTCCCAAGAGAATGACAAAATTAGGAAGTTAAAAATAAAGTAAAGCTAGATTGAAGCTCTTGATTTATTTATTTGTATAAATAGAGCTCTGCAAATATGGGTGAAAATAGTTACATATATCAATGAACAAGTCTAAATTTTATAAGGCTTAATTTTATTTTTAATCAATTTATTTATTTTAATTGGAGGCTAATTACTTTACAATATTGTAGTGGTTTTTGCCATACATTTATATGAATCAGCCAAGGGTGTACATGTGTTCCCCATCCTGAACCCCCCTCCCATGTCCCTCCCCATCCCATCCCTCACAGTCATCCCAGTCCACCAGCCGCGAGCACCCTGTCTCATGCATCGAACCTGGGCTGGTGGTATATTTCACATATGGTAATATACATGTTTCAATGCTATTCTCTCAAATCATCCCACCCTCACCTTCTTCCAGAGAGTCCAGAAGTCTATTCTTTACATCTGTGTCTCACATATAGGGTCATTGTTACCATCTTTCTAAATTCCATATATATGTGTTAATATACTGTATTGGTGTTTTTCTTTCTGACTTACTTCACTCTGTATAATATGCTCCAGTTTCATCCACCTCATTAGAACTGATTCAAATGCATTCTTTTTAATAGCTGAGTAATATTCCATTGTGTGTATGTACCACAGCTTTCTTATCCATTTGTCTTCCTATGGACATCTAAGTTGCTTCTATGTCCTGGCTATTGTAAACAGTGCTGAGATGAACACTGGGGTACCATTTCTGGTTTCCTTGCTGTGTATGCCCAGCAATGGGATAAGGCTTAATTTTAAAAGGATACAAGCTAGTATGGCATATAGATTAGATCATATGACACTGAACTTTCTATCTTTAACAGAGAAATGAAGGTGACAAGATCCAGTTTTAGCTAACCTAGTAGAACCTTTGTAAGCATTACATAATGACGATGGCAAATGACTCTATTACATACAAATCAAGTGCCAACAAAAGACTCTTGACATTTCATTTGAGTCCCTTGTTTAAGAAATTAACCAAGAAGAACTTAAGGAGAAGCAGCAGTTTTAAAACCTTTAATATATTGTTTAATGAGAATAAAGCCATTCTCCTTTATTCTATTAAAGCATACAGTTATTTTCACTGACCCAAAAATGATGACTGCAGCAATGAAAATCTGATGTGTCTGTATTCTAGTACTGAATATTCCCAAACAAACTAAACAGCAAAATAAATTGTCCAGAGACACACTGAGTAACCAAATAGACTGTTATCCATGTATACCTATGGTCTGAAATGAACTTTTAATCCTGAATAATAAACTGACTTCCAAAGCAAGTGCTACAGGGAGTGGAGTATAAGTTTGACATCTACCTCATTAGGGATGCAACTGGTCAAACAGCCAAGATTCTATGTAGCTATGGGTATATTCATATTAATTAAATTAATTTGGCAAATCTCTTTACCATGAAGTAAATAAACAAGATCATTACAAAACTATATAGTTAATAGAAATAAATAGGTTCATTTTTGAAAGAGAAATACTCTGTTTGGTTGCTGAAGTGTTCTAGCATGCTACTCCTTTCTCTGGATTTAAGGCTATTCTTTCCACTTGCATAACTGTCATAGCGAGAAACAAGGCTCTTTCAAATCTCTGTGTGGCTTATTCCTAAAGTCATTTTCCAGTAGCAGTGTGATGACTCATCCATATACAATGACCTTGTAAAAGTCATCTAAAGGAGCTGTAGAACCTTTATTTAAATTGATAAAAACATCAAGAAGTCCAAGTATAACTCAAAGCAACCTTGGTTCTCTGAATGTGCCAAAAGTAACTTTGTTCTCAGGGTTTGTTTTTTTTTAAAAATAGTGACCCTGGCTAAAACTAAAAACAACAGGATGAAAGAAAAAAACTCTTCAAATATCCATTAAAGGAAAATGATCATATTCTGTGACTAATCAGAGCTCTCAAATAGCCTGAAGTATGTTTCTTTATTTAATTTTTAGTGAAAGCATTATTTATATATGGGTATTAATATCAGAGACACCAGCTTCCCCGGTGGCTTAGACAGTAGAGTGTCTGTTCGCAGTGTGGGAGACCTGGGTTCGATCCCTGGGTTGGGAAGATCCCCTGGAGAAGGAAATGGCAACCCGCTCCAGTACTCTTGCCTGAAAAATTCCATGGACAGATGAGCCTGGTGGGCTACAGTCCATGGGATCGCAAAGAGTCGGACATGACTGAGCAACTTCACTGTTTACTCATTAATATCAAAAGGCTTCTCAGATGGCTCAGCGGTAAAGAATCTGCCTGCCAACACAGGAGATAGAGGAGACATTGGTTTGATCCGTGAATCAGGAAGATCCCCTGAAGGAGGAAATGGCAGCCCACTCAGTATTCTTGCCTGAAAATTGCCATGGACAGAGGTGCCTGACGGGCTATAGTCCATGCGGTTGCAAAGATTTGGACGTGACTGAACAACTGAGCATGCACACATTACTATCAGAAATTTAGTGAAGAAAAATAATAACCTTGGGATATTTGGGGACTCTTTTTAAACCAAGCCTTATATTTTAAAATCTGGCTCTGCCACTAACCGCATGATTTTTATGTCACTGAACCTCATGTCATCATTTCTAAGGAGCTTTCCAGTCCTAAATCTATGATTTTCCAGTGAAAATAGCATCCATTATTATGGTCAATTTCAGTTAGTAGTGAGGTTGGGGGAGAGGAGGAAAACATTTCTGATAAAATATAAATAACTTTAAAAGCTTAAAGTAGGCTATTTTCTAAGTACCTAGGTTAATTATGATATTTTGCTAGAGAAGCTGGTTAAAAATAATAAATCTACATTATCTCAATATTTTAGTGACTCTGCATAATAATGGTCCATTGAGTTCAATTTTATGTCATATACCAAACCAAACTTCTGTTGTAGATAAATAAATACTTCTTCCAGAAAATATGGATGATCTTGGCAATGTGGCCAGTGACCCAGAACATTTGGGTAGATGTAATTCTTGTGATTATCTTAGCAGGGAATGTAGATTCTTGACTAAAGTTTCCGTTTGAATATCAGTACTGAAGATAGACACAGTGAAACAATGCCTGCAAACATAGCCTTGGAATATAACTGCATGGGATTATAAATTACAGGATTAAATTCTTGCATAAAGTTGGGAATGGTGGTGTTAAGAAGCAATTCTCTATGGGGTCTATTCTATGACAGTCTCTAGATTTTCTTCATTTTGCTCTTAAAACTTAGCTGCTGGTTCCATAGAGTACCTGGCTATTGGAACCATTATCTTCCTGACAACTGTGATCATCTCAGACTCACCTGGAGCTCTGGGACCCAAACCCATCTCTACCCAACTCCAGACTGGTGCCATTTTTGCCACTTTGAGATACACATGGACTCAACACTCCACCACAGTTGTGGCTTTGGGCTTCCCCATCAAACAAGTTGGATCAGTTAGACATTGGGTATAAATGCTATTCCTTTCCTCTCCCCTGTTAGACTCTTGGAAGATACAAGTGCTTCCAGTTTCCATGACACCATTTTACCATCCAAATTCTTTTTTTTTTTTCTTTTTTACTATACAAATTCTATGAAGTTCTTGGGACAGAAATAGTATCTAGGCTATTTTCACATTCATCATCATTTAGCACAGTGCTTACAGAGAAGATAACCAAGAAACATTTGCTTGCTAAGTGAACACAGTATGTAATCTTTTCCTTCTTTCATGTTTAGACTCTGGTGATGTGACCAGATTAAAACTATTTCATGTAAAGTACTCTCATATTGCTAATGATTCTGATGGTATCTGAACCTGGCGACATCTGATTCAACAGAAAACAACATGGAGAAAAGCAAGCTAGGCTGACAAAACTAACCTAGGGTTTCCATAGTTTCCTGACTCTAACTAGTGCTGTGACATACCTAATCTTTGAGGGAATTAATGAGACACTTAAAATGACTTTTTAAAGAATTTAATTTTTCTTGCTTCTCCACTTCTCATTCCTTGATAAAGAATGTTTACCTCTCTACCTTCCACTCCATGATTCCCTGAAATTCATTTCCCTTTTCCATCCGAAGGGAATCTCTGCCCACCCTGCATTTGCCAGTGATGGTTCCCCTTTGAACCATCCTCACCAACTCCTTTGAAACGTACAGCCACTGCTCCTCCTGGTTATTATCAGCCCTGTAAGGTTTTAATTCTCTTTGCTTCATTCCCTCGATACTGCTGTCACTGCTTTAGGGGGACTTCATGGACATGCATCCCTCAACTCTCTGGGCTCTGTCAGAACCTTGTCTCTGCTATTCATTTCTCTCCTCCACCCCAGCAGTGTGTTCTGTGCTCATATCCCAGACTTGGTGATCATCAATAGCGGTGCCTCCTCCAAAGTCTCGTTTTCAGTTGGTTACCCCCACCCCTTAACAGAGAATGAGATGGTGGGATGGCCTCACCAACTCAATGGACATGAATCTGAGCAAACTCCAGGAGATGGTGAAGAACAGGGGAGCCTGGCATGCTGCAGTCCATGGGGTTGCAAACAGTTGCACACAACTTAGTGACTGAAAAACAACAGCAAACCCTTAACCAGCATTTCTTGTCTTCCACCTAACTTATTCTAGCTTGCCAACTTAAGCCTTTCCTCAAGCCCACAGGGCTCCCCATCCATGTGCTAGTGTTGGCTCCTCCCACACAGTCATCACTTTCCTTTTCATCCCATTGGATTTCATATTCTCTCACATGCTCCTAGCTCCTATTATATTTGCCTATAAACTTTCAACCCTGTTCAAATTTAAGTCTTCAGCTGCTTCCCTCATAACTTTGTAGGTGAACATGGCTAGAAAAATCACCCGAACATAATGACCAGTTTATGATCACCAATCTCAAGGGATCTTAACTTTGCCAGGCAGTCCTACTCTATTGCCCTAATCAGTTCTCCACGCCCTTCACTCCCACCCCCAACCCTAATCTTTGGGAAAATGATTATACCTCTTTTCAAAATTCCCAAACTGCTTCCTCTTATTCTTTTTTTTAAGTCAAACACATTCACAATAGCAGTAGACAAAACACAATTCAAAGATAAGATTATTAATAATTCGAGGACTGTAACAGCTGAGCATTGTGCAGTGTAGGTCCCTTCCAGACATGGGATCTGTGTGACCAAGTGACTGCTGGCCCACGAGCCACCTGATGGGGAAGGAGGTAAGAGAAGCCATGCTCCACTACAGGGGTTGGTGGTGCGGGTCCCATCTGTTCATTTGTGTTCCACAAGTTGGAACACAGGTCAATTTCCTTGAACCCAGTTAAACATGTTTATAGATAATATTATCCAGTTGTAACAAAATGAATCATCACAAACAGACAGCTGGGAACTTAAAATTATACTGATAATGCAGGCCTGTGAAGAGAGAGGGGCAGAAAATGGCAGAGTTGATACCAGAAACATTTATCAGCTAATGAGACTTCATAACAGATAATCAACATTTCAAAAATAATAGAGGAACTATTTTAAATAGAGATTTATATTGACAATTAAATGATGTTTTAAGTATATTTTGAGCCTTTACAAATTAGATAGTGATAATGCAGTATGTATGTTCAATTAAATTCACTCGGTCATGTCTGACTTTGCAACCCCATAGATTGCAGCACACCAGACCTCCCTGTCCATCACCAGCTCTTAGAGTTTACTCAAATTCATGTCCATTGAGTCAGTGATGCCATCCAGCCATCTCATCTTCTGTTGTCCCCTTCTCCTTCTGCCCTTAATATTTCCCAGCATCAGGGTCTTTTCAAATGAGTCAGTTCTTTGCATAAGTTGGCCAAAGTACTGGGGTTTAAGCTTCAGCATCAGTCCTTCCAATGAATATTCAGGACTTAGTATGTATGTACCTATACTGGAATTGCATGCTCTTTTTTAATTAATGAGGATATTTGATCTCTTATTCCATTAATATCTATAACTGAATAGAATTATAAACAGGACAGAGACAGGGTCAGAGCATAACTTAGAGAATTGGAATTCTTGCAAGCCAACTAATTTAGTTAATAACCTCCATAATAAAACATTGTACTTAATACATATTAAGGACTAAAAGAGAACTGTGGACACATGTGAATAAACTATTCATTTGCTAAGAAATTTCCCATTGAAACATCTTTACCCAGTAACCAACTTGTTTACCTGTGAACACCTTAATTAATTGGAAAACTTGTTACCTCTGAAGACAACTTCATTATTAAAACGTAATCACGTTGCACCCTGCCCCTCCTCCCTAGTACATACGCACAGAGAAAAAAGGAAGAAAAGAATACTCTGAGTGGTGAGTGGACATACATTTTATAACATGCACACCCAAATTTTCCCAAAAGGATATTGAAAGACTAGCTCAAATAAATCAATGTCCTCCCTCTACAGTCTTATTTAGTGGAAGCATCACTCTTGCTGTGCTTAGCCGCTCAGTTGTATCCTAATCTTTGTGACCCCATAGACTGTAGCCTGCCAGGCTCCCCTGTCCATGGGGATTCTCCAGGCAGGAATACTGGAGTGGGTTGCCATTCCCTTCTCCAGGGGATCTTCCTGATCCAGGAATCGAACCAGGGTCTCCTGCAATGCAGGCAGATTCTTTACCAACTGAGCTCCCAGGGAAGCCCCAACAGTCTTATTTAGTGGAAGTATCATGCTTAAAGTCATAAAAACAGAGACAGGAAGTCAAAAACATAAGCAGAAGAAGAGGAAAAAACTGCATTCTACCAAGATAGGTAGATGGATTTGTAAATGGATAGACAGGAAGTTGGAGAGATAGGTAGACTCTGAACAATATGAGTATGTGTGGTTTTATTAATTTTTGAATGTTTGTGTATGGAGCTCTATGTCTTTATGCACTCAGCCATCCTACTCACCCTCAGCCATGTTCCCTAATGATCCTCAGGTGTCTTACGTAGCATAGATGCTCCTGATGTGTCATTTCCAAAGTTCCTGGCATACGACTGCGAAAGGTCTTCTGGAACCTGCCTAGCAGAGCAGTAGTTTAGCTACAGGGAAGCCCTGGAGCAGCCTACATTCATGTTTCTAAGGGGTATCCAGCACACAAATAACCCACGTGAGAGCCTTCCCAGGGCCCAGCCCACATGGTGAGGTGGAGAGAGAGTTCCTTATGCGAACGTTGCTCTGGAGCGCAGAATGTCAAGCTTCACAAGAGCAGGTCTTTTCAAAAACCAACCTCAGTTCTTTTCAGTTATGAAAGCATCATTTGAAAACCCATCCTTTTCATGCTGGAATTAATCCTAATTATAAAATAAACCCTGTTCTAGAGATGCCGTCCTCTCAGAATACCAGTGTCCATGGTGAAGACCATCTAATTAGGCTTCTTGGTCACCCTGGGCTGGAGCATCTTTGCATCCCACAGGAGAGGGGACTGAGTGGGTGCCTGACTCCGAGCAAGGAAGAGGACATTCATGTCTTCAGACTTGCTGCTCTCCCCATGTAGTCCTCCTAAGCCCTTGGCAATACTAGAGTAGTGTCCTTAGGTACCATGCTGTCCTTCCAAGGCATGCTTGTCTGTTTAATTTTCACCTACACTTAGGTGCCCCTGATTTATATTTCTAAAGCTATAGTTTCTCTTCTGGCTAAAAAATATATCCTGTTGAATAACCAAGGCCTTTTTTCTTTTGTGAAAATGACATTAATTTTGAACATCAGGAAAGTGTCACCTTAATAATCATATTTATTTTTCTCTCTTGATTCTCCCTTATGACAGCAGGTAGAGGATTAAATTCAGTTATCAAAGCGATGCAAATCAAAGCAGCGATTATCCAAAAATTTTTTTCATCTCTCTCTTATCTTTTCCGGAAGGTGGAATTAGTTTCTATATTGTACGCATTTCCTCCACATTCTTTTTAAAAGAATTAACGTGCATGTCCTTGCTGAATCTTGTTTTTTTGGCAGGGGGAGGGGCTAATCTGAGAAAACAAGCCAATGGGCAACACAGATGCTTAGACTTTCTAACTGGAGGTGGTGCAGAGCTTCTGCTGGGGCCCCACCTAAAGGAAGTGACAATCTTCCTTGTAATAAATAAGCTTTGTTCTTCTTCATCTCCCTCCCCCACCACCGCGTGAGAACTGAAATAGTTGGAATTCACTGAAAGGCAATCAGGAAGCTTTCGCAAGGCACGTGGTAACCCTGCCCTCACTCTGAGGGATGTATTTTTCGAATCTGGAGGTGGCTGAATATAAGAAGAGCAGAATTTGATTCCAGGTGGCATGTAATTTGATCATAAGCTTCTACCTGGCTACTGTGCAAACTGACTTACATGATGTAAACAAGTAGCCAATAAGAGAATAAAAATTCCATTCAAAATATATAGGCATGCCTGCAGAAATGGTTGAGTTGTCTGAATGGTATTTTAAATCTCATACAATGAAATGTGTGAGACTCAACCCTTACCCCAAATCTCTATAGTTTGACAGACAATTTGCCTAGGATGTAACACAGAACCTTGAACACTGTTAAACTGTACAGCTTTGGGGGCAGGAGTAGCAGACTGAGAATCACGGAATGTTAAAACTGTCTTATAGTCCCTTTCCTAAGGACACTCAGTTGAAGCAACTGGCCTCTGGAAGAGAGCATAGACTTAAGCAATTCCTGAATTTCTGCCTTAACTGTCCCATTTATTAGCACTGTGACTTTAGGCCACTTAACTTTAATCTCAGTTTCTTCCCTATAAAATGGGAGTCATAAACCTTACCTTAGAGAATTTCAGCAGTTTCATTTTTCTTTTGATGTATATATCATTTCTCCTTTAAATTCTTATTTAGTGAAAGCATATTTAAAGCCATGAAAACAGAGGCAAGAATGCAAAAAGCACAGGAAGTGGGAAAAGATAGAGTTGCATTCTACCAAAATAAATCCCTATGCTAGGTATCACCCATTCAGGATGTTTAAGAAGAGTTGATTTCTGTACAGATCATCTGGCAAGTCAATCTGCTTGTAAGCAGCAAGACCTCACCTTATGGTCCTGGGATAATCATTTTCCACTGCAGATAGAAATGATAAAGACAGTTCAGGGAGCTATTGGCATCCATCTCAGGACTGTAAGGTAAGATCTTGCCCAAATGAAATAATACAGAAGAACTGCAGCTAAAAAGAAGTGGGGAAACCTGAGTATTTATTATATGTTTTAATCCAGATGATTAAACATCACTTACAAGTAGCTCTTGTGGGAACTTTTTGAGCCTACAAGTCAGTGGATACCTTTCTCACTTATGCTGGTTTTAGCTAGGTTTTCTGATACCTACAACTGAAGACATCCTAATAAACTGTGGAGTAAGTCCATGCGATAATCCTGAATTCTGTCCCACATACCCTGCCCTCACTTCTTCCTTGGTTACTATCTTGACTGCAAGAGACAGCCAGCTGCCAAAACCTAGCTGGTTAGGATCCCTCCCCGAGCGTGGTGCTCCATGAAGAGCAGAGTGCCTGGTGGAGACCATCATTTATCTGCTGCTTCAGAAATAGCAGAGATACTAACGTGCTCACATCCCTGGAAACAGACAGACCACTGGGCCCATCTGCAGAGCAGGGACAGCCAGAAGGGAATACTGAGTCAGTTGCTAATGAAGAGCTAGAGGAGAACCAGAACACAGAGGACTTGGAAATAAAGTGAATTTTAAAAGAGAACAATGAGTCCAGTTACTCAGTAGGGAGGGAAAACCTGTTGGAGACTTCATGGAGAATGATCAAACTTCGAAGAAATGAGTGGGTCTGTCTGTGCCTTAAGAAAATCACATTTGGCTGTCATGTCTGTTTCCTCTGGGGCCTCCATCCTTCCCACCTCTCACAGGAGCCAAAGGAATATATGGGAAGTTGATAGAGAGTTACCTGTGCCTCTTCAGTGTCCCTTCCTGCATGTGAGATGGGGAGGAAGATCCAACCTAAGGCCCGTGGAAAGCAGCTGTGGACTACAGGGAACCCCCTGAGTATATGTGTGGAAACCCGAGCCCCTAGTGTTTTCCTTCCTGCACTTGGAAGTTCCACAAGGTATTTATCTCCCTATCTCTTCTTAACCATCATCAAATGAAGGCACACAGTTGACTCATTTCTACTCATTGTCTGTATCAGTATATATCGTGACATTCACTTATGAAAATATTCAACAATTTGCTGCAGGGAGATACTTCTCTTTCTAAAAAAATCTTTGTCAATCTCAGTTATAAGAAAGATAGCAATGTTTAAACTTTTTGAAGTATGTAATAACCAGCAAAGAATAGGAACGGGATGTAAAGCTAATAGGGTTGGGGGGAAAGAATGTCATAAAAAACTTGATCAATTTAGTAAAAGATAGGAAAGAGAATAATCAGGTTAATAAAATCAACCCTGAATATTCATTGGAAGGACTCTTACTAAAACTGAAACTCTAATACTGTGGCCACTTGATATGAACAGCCGACTCATTGGAAAAGACCCTTATGCTGGAAAAGATTGAAGGCAGAAGAAGGGAGTGGCAGAGGATGAGGTGGTTAGATAGCTTCACTGACTCAAAGGACATGAATCTGAGCAAATTCTAAGAGATAGTAGAGGACAGAAGACCCTGGCGTGCTGCAGTCCATGGGGTGGCAAAGAGTTGGACACAGCTTCGTGACTGAACAACAAAAACCAAGAAACAGAGAAAAAGGCAAAGACAATCAGTGACACAAAATAAGATGAAAATAATTAAATCTATTTGTTCATTTCATAAGTGTAAATGAACTAAACTCATCAATTAAAAGACAATGATTATAAAAATTGAAAGTGTAAATGAAAGTCACTCAGTTGTGTCCGACTCTTTGCAACCCCATGGACTATACAATCCATGGAATTCTCCAGGCCAGAATACTGGAGTGGGTAGCTATTCCCTTCTCCAGGGGATCTTCCCAACCCAGAGATTGAACCCAGGTCTCCTGCATTGCAGGTGGATTCTTTACCAGCAGAATCTACCAGGGAAGCCCTAAATTCAGTTATTTATCACTCATAAAAGACACACATAAAATATAATGACCAAGAAGAACCAAAAATAGAGAAATCAATTTTATGTCATTGTATGGCAAAACCAACACAATAAAGTAAAGAAAATTTAAAAAAATAAAATAAAAATTAAAAAAAAAATTAAAAAATGACAATTACTGAGAAATACTAATACTGCCAACATAGATCTTAAGGGAAAAATATTGTCAAGGATAGAGAAGTTTTTTACATAATGATAAATGAAACAAGTTACCAGGAAAGAGTAATATTGTTGAATGTATGTACATTGAATAACCTCTCCTCAAGATATATAAAGCAAAATTTGAGATTATTACAAAGAAAAATGGACAAATCTCTATAACAATAGAATACTTTAGACATATCTCTTTGAAATGATAGATTCAACAAAGAATTGTTAAGATTACCAAAATTTTAAGAAATTCATTTAATGAACATCATCTTCTGGACATAATGAACTACCTATTAGAGAATATACAATGTTTTTAACATACAATGAACAGCTAGATCCCAAGTGGAGCCTTCCCTATCTTTCTAGTTTCCCAGTTGTTGACATTCCTCCAAGTTGGTTTACCCTAAAGTAAAATGGTAGCATGGATGATCATAATAGTGTCAGAACTTTAATATATTAATTGCTGAGACATGGGACTCCTTAAGGGACTGGCACAGAGGAACCAGTGGTCAGGAAACTAGTCATTTGGGGTTCTTTTGTACAAGAAGAACCTGTTTTTACTTAGACTGTGTATTTCCTTGGCTTAGTGGAGATTATTAAGGGCTATGTCAACTCCCCTCCCCAAAAGATCCAGTTCATGGTATTTCTACTGTTCACTAAAACTCTTGGGACTAACCTACTTATCTGCTTCTTACTTGAATTCTGAAGATCCTTGATCTGTAGCTGACACCTACAATGTAGCATCTTCTATTGCAAGGTTTCATGAATAGAACCAACTTGTTTCTGCTTACTGGTTCCCAAATCTAGTTACACATTAGAATCATCTGGAAAACTTCTCAAACAGATTTCCAGGCCCCGCAAATGATGTCCTGAAGCAAAATATCTTGGGGATTGGCTATAGAAATCTGATTCTTGAAAGCTCCCAAGACGTTCTGACACAGGTTGGCAGTTGGACCACATTTGAGAATTGATTTAGCCAAAAGACCCAGCCTTGAGAGTAAAGAAATGTTCGTTTTCATTCTAATTCCATAACTGCTTGATGCCACACACTTTCTTTACCTCCTAGTGTGTTTTTCACCCTGTAGTGCATTTTGTAAATTTGGAAATTGTTGTATAATCGTACTGCAGCTCACTTACTAACCCCACTGAGTTTTTTGAAGGCTTAATTAAGGTAGAACAGCCAACTGAAAACCACAAAAATATGAAATATTTTATAATAAAAAAATTTTGTTCTCCTAATCAATTTATTTGGTTTTCATTTATGGAATGACAAAAAGAAGTAACAAGCTGTCCATGACTGCTTTTAGGTGAGGGTTTAACCTCAACTTGCCCATCCTAGAGCAGAAATGGTATGA
Source organism: Antilocapra americana (assembly GCA_007570785.1). Taxonomy (NCBI): domain Eukaryota; kingdom Metazoa; phylum Chordata; class Mammalia; order Artiodactyla; family Antilocapridae; genus Antilocapra; species Antilocapra americana. Next base: position 5,884,851 of record ML661338.1, on the reverse strand, counting down.
CTGGTAGAGTAAGATGCTTGCCAAGCAGCAGTATAAAACCTACATAATGACTATGTATTTGTATAATCTGATATCTGAGGTATATATATATATATATATATATATATATAGAGAGAGAGAGAGAGAGAGAGAGAATCTGAAATCTGACTTGTATATGTGTATACTTACTATATGAAATGTATCTTCTGTATGAAATATACATAATTTGAAGACAATTTGAAGGGACTGGTTTTAATGTGCCTATTCTTCACTGGAAATATTCATGGATTTAATCATCTGCATAAAGATTTAGCAATACGATAAAATTAGATGTGTCTTTTATATAAGATGTCACTTGGAATGATTGGTTTTCCTAATCTTAACCTTTCAGGTTATACAATGGTATAATTCCTGCAAGAGATGATAGCATGATTTCTTACCTTTCAGTATTACCTTACATCCACTTTGCTCCAAATTATACTCAGGGAAGGATGAGGAAATGCAAGAATGCAACGCAATAAGATGAAAAGGAGCATGGCTACCTGATGCTAAGGAAGGGAACAAATCAGGAGCCACCAAGGAAGAGGTGGGTCATTCTGAGCTATGACCTTAGGCAGGAGAGAGACTAACATTAAAAAGATTGCAAATACTAGAGGAGGAGTTGTCCCAAACAACAAAGGATTACAGGGCTCTGGCTGAGGCTTTATTCTCATGCTAGTGGACAGAAACACACTTTAGAGTGACACCTTTCAAGTAGCAGATAAAGGTATAAATCTCCTCACCCATTCTAGGATGTAGCATGAACACAGATGCCAGGCCCAGACGGAGTTCTGTGCATGAGCTTCCAGCTTTGCCATTTATAAAACGGAACCATCAGATGCAAATAAGTCCTGAATGTTGTTTTCCTTCCAAGCCAAACTCCAGACTTGAGAAATTAATCTGTCGTTTTTGCTTTGAAGCTGAAATCTGTACATTGCCAAAGTGGAGATGTAGCCTCTCTCTACATTTCTTTCTTTATATCCTTATGTAACATAGCAAGCATTCCCAGAAATAGATGATGAAATTTTCACATCAAAGGTACAGAGTAAAATTCTTGCAGATTTAAATAAGTTTCTCCCTTGGCAGAGGAATAACATTGTCAGTTGTCTGTTATCCAAACAATGTTATTTCTGCTGGAACCTGGTGATAAGAAGGGATACAATGAATGAAGGAAAGTATTCAAAGGCAGCATGATGCTCAAGGGAAACAAATTCATGCTCCACGATTTCTTTCAGTAGTACACTACAGTTCTTCCAAAATATTAAGGAAAAATGAAGATTTATTCAGTCATTGATTTGTTTGACAAACATCATTACATGACAGCTGTGTGTCTGGTATGGTGTTAAAACCTGAGTCAGCAAAAATATGATCAAGTCTCTCCTTTCAAAGAATTCCATTCTAGAGATAGCGTGACATAATAATAACACTTATTATTATTACCACTATTAGTCTTTTGAAATATAATAAATGTTCTAATCTAGGTGTTCATGATTTTAGGGAAAGGAGAAAGCACTTGCTTATACTCAGTAGATGGGGGTAGGATGAAGAGGGACAAATGAGAAGAAATTATAACAGGAGAAATTCCACTGAGGGGAGAAGAGGGGCACAAGCTTCTCATGTCAATTAATATAGTGTTATTCTCATTTGGGGAACTTTTTACAATCTTCCCTATGGACCTTAAGACAGTAGAGCTAAACATGATAAACCAAACTTTATCTTCATGGTTGTTATAATCTCTAGTAGTATATATCTTCTCACAAATCTGAAAGCCTTTCAGTAGGAAATCACCCTTAAATAAATGACCACGTTTGAATCTTATACTGTTGGATGTACTCTAAAGATCAAAGCCTTAATGGTATGGAGCAAAGATATTTTGATTAAATTGATTAACGTTTAAGTCAACTAATCTTGTACTTAATCAATCCAAGTTAGCAAAGAGGATCCTTTGTCAGGACCAGCCTGGTTTACTGTCTCTGAATTTGACCATTTGCTGGCTGGACGATCTCCCTGGCTCTGACCTGCAGCTAGAAGTGTTTACAGAGTTCCAGCTTGGAGTTGAGAGTCCTAACTTTGTTTGGCCTTGAAGCCTGGTTCTACAAGCTGGGCTTCTGAACTATTACTCTGACTTTGATACCACCTTGTCTCAATGCTTATAACAACATTCTTTTCTTGCTCTTGTATTTGAGTATTAGTTTAAAGAAACTGTATCCACTGTACAAATCCCCTCAATGCCCAAAGTCTGCTCCTGAAAATTTACTCTTCTGGGGGTCTTGCTCTCTGAAGAGAGATGGTGATAGCCTATCATCTTGGAGTAATTTTGGATCTTGGAATAATTTTCAACCATCCCCAACTGCATTTTGAAAAATTCCTCTGCTCTTGTTTACAGATCCTTGATATATAAAGGATGGTTCTGGACCATGACCTGTCAGCTGTGGTGTTTGAGATATTGTGTGTCTAGACACCATGCTTTACCTACCAGATTTCTGTTCCTTGTAGCAGTAGAACCAAGACTTTCTGGTAAACTTCTACCTTTCATTGGTTTGTGTCTCTGTTTTGAACAATATGAGCTTAGCCTAGCAAAGGAGAGCAAAGGTATTATTAACACCATCCATACCAATATTCTGAAACAGATATAATTTTCCTCCTTGCATTGGCCATTCCTGAGTTTCTGCCCTTGCAACCTGATGCCCTGCTTTATTGATTCTCTCAGCTTTCTACCTGGGTAATTATCAGATTTCAGCTGTTATTAGTATTTTACTTTTATTTTGGTAAGATAATTGCTTTACAACACTGTGTTCTTTTCTGCCATACATCAACATGAATCAGCCACAGGTATACATATGTCCATTCTTTCCTGAACCCCTCTCCCATCTCCCTCCCCACCCCACCCCTCTAGGTTGTCACAGAGCACTGGGTTGAGGCCCCTGTGTCATAGCAATTTCCCTCCCACCTGCTATCTATTTTATGTATGGTAATGTATACGTTTCCATGCTATGCTCTCAATTCACCCTCTGCTTCCCCTACTGTGTCCACAAGTCTGGTCTCTATGTCTATGTCTCCATTGCTGGTGGGATATCTATGGGTTATATTGCATCTCCCACAACTGGAAATTGCCCCTTTTCTAGTCCTGTCCAGATACAACCAGACAACCTGGCTCTGCAGGCTTTCTGGCTCAATGGCAATGCAGGTTATGGGATGACTAGTTCTAGGTTCTGGATGTCCTATCTTATCACAACTAACTGTGTGTACATTGTTGCTGTTTTATCACCAATCTTCAATTCTGTTCCTGGCAAACAGCAAAGACTTATTAAAGATTTGAAAATAAATGGATAAAGCAACAAAGTCCATTATAAGTAAAAATGACATGTCTGCTGAGTCTTAAGATATAGATTCCCTCCTTAACCTTACCTTGTAAATTTTCCTTTTGTTTCATGTCCTGACTTGATTTTACAGAATTTATTTAAGTATTAATGTGGATGTGGGTTTGATCCCCAGGTCAGGAAGATCCCCTGGAGTAGGAAATGGCAACCTACTCCAGTATTCTTGCCTGGAAAATTCCAAGGAGAGAGGAACCTGGCAGGCTACAGTCCATGGGGTCACAAAGAGTTGGACATGACTGAATGACTAAGAACACACAATCCTTCACTCATTAGTTAAACAATTTGAAGAGATTAAATAATTATTAGTTTTTGGCATGCTTAGACAAATCATCACCATGATTTGCCAAATTCTTTTTTATTTGAATGCTTGTTAACATATGAACTCATGCAACCTGTTGGAATGTTGTCCATTGATGAAAAATGGTACTCATCTGCTCCTGTGAACAAGCGTTATGTTCTAAAACATTTGGGTGTTCTAAAGCACAAGGACACAGTGTTTTCTTAAGATACAATGTTTTATAAAATTGAGTATAGCACTTAGCACAGTTGAATTTCTTGACTCCTGTGTTGCTCTAAAAACTTCTTTTTAAAACTTTACTTTTTCAGAGCAGCTTTAGGTTTACAGCAAAATAGAGAGAGAGGACAGTGCAGATGTTTCTCAGGGCACATCTTGCTCCCACACATGGATAACTTCCCCCATTATCAACATCCCTCACCAGAGTGATATACTTGTTGCAGTTTGATGAAGCTGATACCTACTGACAGAGTGGTATATTTGTTGCAATTGTTGATATACTGAGATATCATGATTAACCCAAAGTCCATCATTTACTTAAGGGCTCACTCTCAGTGTCATGGGCTTCCTTGATGGCTCAGCAGGAAAAGAATCTGCCTGCGATGCAGGAGACACAGGACATGTGGGTTCGATCCCTGGATCAGGAAGATCCCCTGGAGGAGGAAAATGACAATTCACTCCAGTATTCTTGTCTGAAAAATCCCAAGGACAGAGGTGCCCAACAGGCTACCAGTCCATGGGGTCGCAAAGAGTCGGACATAACTGGGCAAGCATGCATGCGTGGTCATGTACATTCCATGGATGTGGATAAATATATAATGACATGTATCCATCACTATAGTATTATACAGAGTATTTTTCACTGCCCTAAAAATCCTCTGTGCTGTGCCCCTTGATACCCTCTCCTCACCCACAAACCCCGTTAACCAGCGATCTTTCCACTGTCTCCAATTTGCCTCTTCAGAATGTCATATAGTTGGAACCACAGAGTACATAACCTGTTTAGATTGGTCTCTTTCACTTAGTAATATACGTTTCCTATGTCTTTTCACGGCTTGACAGTTCATTTATTTTTAGTGCTGAATAATATTCCATTATCTGGATATACTACAGCTTATGCACTCACTTAGTCCTCTTAGTTGCTTCCACATTTGGGAAGTTATAAATAAAATTTCTATAGACATCTGAGTACTAGTTCAAGTTTTCAACTCCTTTGGATAAATACCAAAGAGCACAATTGCTGGGTCACATGTTATGTTTAGTTTTTTAAGAAATTGTTCAATTTCCAAAGTGACTAGACTATTTTTTCCAAAGTTGTTGTATCATTTTTTTTTATTCCCATGAGCAGTAAATGAGAGTCCCTGTTGCTCTACATCCTCGCCAGGATTTGGCATTGTCAGTGTTTCAGATTTTGGCCATTTTTCATAGGTGTGTAATGGTATTTCATTGCATCTGGTTTCAATTTTCGTTTTTCTAACTACATATGAGGACTTCCCAGGTGGCGCTAGTGGTGAAGAACCCTCCTGCCAATGCAGGAGACATAAGAGACGCTGGTTTGATCCCTGGATCAGGAAGATCCCCCGGAGGAGAATATGGCAACCCATTACAGTATTCTTGCCTGGAGAATCACCATGGACAGAAGAACCTAGTAGGCTGAAGTCCATAGGGTCACAAAGAGCTGGGCATGACTGAAGTGACTTAGCATGCAATGACATATGATGTGGAGCATCTTTTCAAATGCTTATTTGCCACCTGTATGTCTTCTCTGGCGAGGTGTCTATTAAAATCTTTGGTCCGTTTTTCGAATTGGGCTGTTTTATTAGTATTGAGTTTGAAGAGTTCTGTGTATAGTTTGACTAACAGTCCTTTATCACTTGTGTCTTTTCTCTCAGTGTGTGGCTTGCCTTATTCTCTTGACACTGGCAGAGCAGTTTTAATTTTAATGAGGTCGAGTGTATCAATTATTTATACCATATATTATGCCTTTTTGCCTTTTCATACTATTCATGGGTTTCATAATGTTCATGAGATTATGCCTTTGGTATTCTATGTAAAAAGTCATTGTCATACCAAAGTCATTTAGGTTTTCCCCTAAACTATAAAAGTCTTATAATTTTGTGTTTACATTTAGTTCTATAATCCATTTTGAATTAATTTTCTATAAAATATAAGGTCTATGTCTAGATTTATTCTTCTATGACTGTCTAGTTATTCTGATACCATTTGCTAAAACACTGTAAACTTTTAGAAATATGATATTACCCATAACTGCTACACTATATTTTATGCAGTATAAATGTTATTGATTATTTTTATAACTCATTATTTTGATAACCATTTCTAAGATGACCTATAATAATGAATAATTTCCAAACTTTCAGTAATATGATTGCATTTATCCTGTGTTGGGATAGTTGTAATAGAAGCTTCTATCTTCAAACCAACTAAGACTTCTTACTAAATTGAAAATGTCAGAGAGGGTGGAAAGTTTTAAAATGATGACTATAATTTTTATTCATTTTCTTTCTAACTAAAACATATAAGACAGAAAACCACTACAGCATAACTTATACTTCATTACAAACGAGGTGTTGGAGCATTATCAACATACATAATCAAGAGTTAGTTACATGACTTTCGGTTTTTGCTTCTGACCATACAGAATAATGGTATACATCTTGCCCTCCAACTATAAACAATTCTATAACTGAGCTCATTATATGAGCTAATTGTTTTTAGGTACTGGACAAATATATGGAACATGTCTGTGACTCCTGAGAAAGGGAAAACAAGCAAGGTGATGCCTACGTTTATTCCAGTTGTCTGCTTAGGCAACTTTCCAGCCATCGGACTGGGAGGTGAGGAACAAGTAGTCACAGAGGTCAAGTACTGGAGAGAGGAGAGTTTGAAGTGGCAGGAAGTTGGGGGACAGGGTGCCTGAGATGAGACTGTGCAGAGGGGAATTGGAAATGAAAAGCTGTATAGAATAAGCATCCTGGAGTCTGCTTGGATGGTCCCCATAGGTCTATGATGATTACATTTTTTGTGTCAACTTGGCTAGGCTACTCTACTAAGTTGTTTAGTCAACAGTCATCTAGATGTTACCATGAAGACCTTTTGCAGTTGTGACTAACATCTACAGTTAGTGAATTAAGATTGTACTCCATAGTCTGCATTTCATATGGGCAGCATAAAAATAGAACAGATGTTGATGGATGTCAAAGTGACTAATTTTTTTGCTGTCAGGTGACTGAGTTGAGATTACAGCTTGTCATCTTCGCTATCATGGTAGCTGTGAATCTATGGATGGGAAGTACTCAGAAACACTCTAGTTCAGGACTGTCGTTAGGTGTGTGAGGTATTGTCCACTTGACATCAGAGAAAAGTGAGATCCATGGAAGATCTGAGTTATGGATGCCAGGCATAAAGCTTTTAGTAATACCTAATGGAACTCAGCTTTCCTTTCAGTTTCTTGTGCTCTGTACTGTATATCGATTTTAAAGTCGCAACTGAGGGTGGGCAGGGATGAGTCAGAGAATCTTTATGATCACTTGCCATGCGGCTAAGTCTCATCTGAGATCCACCAGATGGCAGAGAGCACAGGAAGAGGTGACGTGAAGCTGTCAGTCTATTTCCCATTTTAATTAGCTTCTTATATGACTGCAGTCTCATTTCTGACTGTCACATTGTGTTAGAAAGATTTTAAAAGAAAAACTCACTCATGGGCCTCCAGTCATGAGTAGGTGAAGGAACATGGAACTACAAACCATCCCAAATCATCAAGTTTAACTCCTTGTTAATACTTAAAATACTGCATTTCATTTTGAAGTTGGAAAGGAAAAAAAAAAAATTCTCATCACAACTGTTTATACAGGAAGAAGGAAAAGAAGGCAAATGTCTGGGTTATTGAATGATTAGGAGAATAAACAACCTGAATAAAATGCCCGTGAAGTTATTAGATGTGTCTCCTTAAAATACAATGACAATTCCACTTGGGTCACACTCTGCTCTCTTTGTACACTCCAAACTGTCACTGAGCTGTGACTCCAGGCATCGCTGAAAGGTGATCTCATATCAACCCAGAGTATGTGAGTTATGGTTTCCCTGAAATAGATTGGAAATAAATAGTACTCTGCAAGTGCCTGGTATATATTATTATTTAATAAATCTGTCAAGACAAATGCATTTACCTGGAAACTATTTCATAGGCCAAGTTAGAGAATTATGATTGGTTTCGTCAATGCAAGTTTTGTTATTTGTGTGTGTGTGTGTGTGTGTTCTTTCCATGATGCTTGGCTGCTGCACATACCTTCTATTGTGGATTCACAATTGATGGAAAATTTTCTCAAGAGCACAACGTTATTTCAACATTATTCCCTCTTTGCAAGCAATGCCCCTTACAAAGAATCCATCTTTCTACTCCTGAGACTAAGCTATTCCTATTTGGAAAAACAATGGCTATTTCTATTCTTCCAGCCACAGGAGAGGAGCATCCCCAGCTCTTATAACAGGAAAGAACAAAACGAACTCCACATTGGATCTGTTGCTTTTGCTTTAACCATTGCTTTCCTTTGCTTTGTTAGTATAATCACTAAAAAGATGCTATCTATAGCTATGTTGTTGTTTAGTCTTGAGTCATGCCTGACTCTTTTGCAACCCCATGGACTGTAGCCCACCAGGCTCCTCTGTCCATGGGATTTCCCAGGCAAGAATACTGGAGTGGGTTGCCATTTTTTTTCCTCCAGGGAATCTTCTCAACATAGGGATGGAACCCATGTTTCCTGCACTGAAGCTGGAGTCTTTACCATTGGGCCACCTGGGAAGCCGCACATACATAATGGCCTGCCTCAGGGAACCCTGCCCCACTCCCTCAATGTAGGTAGAGCCTACATTCCAAATGCAGATTTATAGTTCTGGGGAAAGAACCATAAGTAGCATTTATTAAAGATGAAGATTCTTGGGTCACATTTCAGACTTATGAGTAGAAATTACTGGGAGTGACACCAGAATAGACTTGTGAACAAACATCTCATGGTAATGTTTAGGTGAATAAATTTTGAGAAGCATGATTTTGGGGAATCACATTCCCTCCTTGGATGGCATTTAGGACTGAACTTCAGTCAGATTTGGAACTAAGCCAGAATCATAAATTAGGTGATTTTTTTCCCCTCTTATTCCTAACTCAACACAGATGATACCACCCAACTGGCAGATATTGAAGAAGAACTAAAGAACCTCTTGATGAGGCTGACAGAAGAGAGAGAAAATTTGGCTTAAAACTCAACATTCAAAAAACTAAGATCATAGCATCCAGTCCCATCACTTCATGACATGAAGTGGTGGTGATGGGGAAAAAGTGGAAACAGTGACAGATTTTATTTCCTTGGTCTCCAAAATCAATGTAGACCATGACTGCAGTCATGAAATTAAAAGATGCTTGCTGAGTAGAATTGCTTCAAATGAATTTTTTTTTAATGCTGAGTAATATTCCATTGTGTATATGTACCACAGCTTTCTTATCCATTCATCAGTTGATGGGCATCTAGGTTGTTTCCATGTATAGAATAGACTCGTGGACTTTGTGGATGAGGGTAAGGGTGGGATGATATGGGAGAAGGGCATTGAAGCATGTTAATTGTCATGTGTCTAATCAATCGCCAGCCCAGGATTGATGCTCGGGACTGGTGCAGCGAGATTTCCCGGGGGGGAGGGAGGAGGGAGGGGGGATCCGGAGGGGAAGCATATGTAAACCCATGGTGATATCATGACAATGTATGGCAAAAACAATAATAAAAAAAAAAAAAAGATGCTTGCTCCTTGGAAGAAAAGCTATGATAAACCTAGACAGCATATTAAAAAACAAAGACATCACTTTGCCAACAAAGGTCCATGTAGTCAAATCTACGGTTTTTCGAATAGTCATGTATAGATGTGAGAGTTGAACCACAAAGAAGGTTGAGTACTGAAGAACTGATGCTTTCAAACTGTGGTGCTGAAGAAAATTCTTGAGAGTCCCTTGGACTGCAGTGAGATCAAAGAGATCAAACCAGTCCATCCTAAAGGAAATCAGTCCTGAATATTCATTGGAAGGACTGATGCTGAAGCCGAACCTCCAATACTTTGACCACCTGATGCAAAGAGCTGACTCATTGGAAAAGACCCTGATGCTGGGAAAGATTGAGGGGCAGGAAGAGAAGGGGACAACAGAGAATGAGATGTTTGGATGGCACCACTGATTCAGTGGACATAAGTTTGAGCAAACTCCAGGAGATAGTGAAGGACAGAGAAGCCTAGAATGCTACTGTCCATGGGATCACAAAGAGTCAGACATGACTTAGCAACTGAACAACAACATTCTCAACTTCTGCCTTCCAAAGGTATACAGTCAATCTCTACAAAATTTTAACATGCTTTTAATTTCCACAAAGAGAGATTCCTCTGGTATATAAGCTTACCCAAGCAGTTATTACAGGAATCTGGATAATGTATTAGTATAGAGCTGTAATGCATTAGCATAGAGCAGTAATGCATAGCAAACTTGGATTATCAGTTCTCAAGGAAAATAAATTAAAATATGCCTGACACTGAATTAACAAAAATTTTCTTTTGATGTCCAGTTTCTTAGAAGAAAGCCAAGCAAGGTGCCTGACCCTTAGCAGATATTGTTGAGTGAATGAATATACGCATTAAAGAATCCTTTATTCTCTCAAGATTAATATTATGATTGATTTAGCCTTGTTTTCTAACTATTTAGAATTATTAGTGAATTAAAAGGTATTATTTGACAGGACAGAGAATAAACTAGGTTTTACTGTAGTAGATTTCTATACAATAGGAACTATTTTCAGCTCTTTCACTTAATTTCTGTGACAGTATATGTAAGCTACTCTCATACGCTTCATATAGCCACCCTTAAAAACTTAAAAGTCGATGGTAATGAAATGTCTATGGTAACAAAATGAATTGTGCTTACTGGTGATACATACACATATGTGCACGCATTTGCTGAGTCGTATCCGACTCTTTGCACCCCCACGGACTGTAGTCCACCAGGCTCAGACTCTACCCAGAGGCTCTCCTAGCCAAGAATACTGGAGTAGGTTTCCAGTGCCTACTCCACATACACATATACATGCAAATTTATATATACGTATATTCATACAGGTGTGTGTGTGTTAGTTGCTCAGTTGTCTGACTCTTTGCGACCCTATGGACTATAGCCCACCAGGCTCCTCTGTCCGTGGAATTCTCCAGGCAAGAATACTGGAGTGGGTATCCATTTCATTTTCCAATTCATACATATACTAATATATATGCAAGAGGGGCTGTGTTAATATTTATTATAGAATATTATCTTTATGACTCTTCTGAAAAGGAAGAAAAAAATGTGCATTTCTTGAAAGACTGTTTTGAAGTTAGATGTAATCTGTTTTACATCAGCTTTCCTTTGAGTGTTTTCTCCATCCTCATTTTTGCTTGTTTTGATAATGATCATCTCCATGTGTTCTCCTCTGGAATTATAGGTCAAAGAGTATAGCTGGTTAAGATCACTCACACAGAAAGCCTTTGATTCCTGTAACTACATGTGTTTTTGACTAGTGAAAGGTGTGTAAGTTGCCCCTTTCTTTCTAAAGTAGTTCCATACTTAGTCCTCAGACACTTGGAGTTATATAAAATTAATTGTATTATTGATTAATAATAATAATAAATTGCTTATTTTCAGAATTCAAATAGTGTTCCCTGCCAGTGTTAATCTGAGAAGGTTTTATGTAAAAACTGATAAGCTGATTCTAAAGTATATATGCTAAAATAATAGCCAATGAAGCAACAGACAAACAATTAATCTCAAAAATTTACAAACAACTCCTGCAGCTCCATTCTAGAAAAATAAACAACCCAATTAAAAAGTGGGCCAAAGAACTTAACAGACATTTCTCCAAGGAAGATATAAAAATGGCTAACAAACACATGAAAAGATGCTCAACATCACTCATTATCAGAGAAATGCAAATCAAAACCACAATGAGGTACCACTTTACACCAGTCAGAATGGCTGCCATCCAAAAGTCTACAAGCAATAAATGCTGGAGAGGATGTGGAGAAAAGGGAACCCTCTTACACTGTTGGTGGGAATGCAAACTAGTACAGCCACTATGGAAAACAGTGTGGAGGTTCCTTAAAAAGCTGCAAATAGACCTGCCATATGACCCGGCAATCCCACTGCTGGGCATATACACCGAGGAAACCAGAATTGAAAGAGCCACGTGCACCCCAATGTTCATCGCTGCATTGTTTACAATAGCCAGGACATGGAAGCAACCTAGATGCCCATCAACTGACGAATGGATAAGAAAGCTGTGGTATATATACACAATGGAATATTACTCAGCATTAAAAAAAAATTCATTTGAAGCAATTCTACTCAGATGGACGAAACTGGAGCCCATTATCCAGAGTGAAGTAAGCCAGAAGCAAAAACAACAATACAGTATATTAACACATATATATGGAATTTAGAAAGACAGTAATGAGAACCCAACATGGGAGACAACAAAAGGAACGCAGATGTATAGAATAGACTTGTGGACTTTGTGGACGAGGGTAAGGGTGGGAAGAGATGGGAGAAGGGCACTGAAGCATGTTAATTGTCATGTGTCTAATCAATCGCCAGCCCAGGATTGATGCTCGGGACTGGTGCAGCGAGATTTCC
>ML661338.1:5720903-5872348 GCA_007570785.1 Antilocapra americana | reverse complement strand
AAAAAAAAAAATAAATAAAAAATAAAAAAAAAATAAAAAAAAAAGTATATATGAAATGCAGAAAACAGGCCAGCTAAGGCAAACTTGAAGAAAAATGAAACTGGAGGATTTATGCTACTCAGTTTTAAGGTTTACTGTAATCTGATGTAGTTAAGAATGACCTTTTATCAATAGGGATAGGTAAATTGATGAAAATTACAGGACAGAAGATACAGCATGTACAAATGACTTGATTTTCAAGAAAGGAGCCAATGTAATTCAATAAGGAAAAGAAAATCTTTTCAGTAAATGGTGTTGGAGCAACTGAGTATCTATATTAAAAAGTGAAATTTGGCCCCTGTTTCACTGCATATACAAAACTTAATTTAAGGTGGATCATAGGCCTTAATTTAAAAGCTAAAACAAACAAGCTTCTAATTACACTATCTCGTACTGCAGCCACTAATCACATGCAACTATTACACACTGGAAATGTGGTAGTCCAAATTAAGATGTGATGTAAGTATAAAATATACATAGATTTCAAAGACTTATTACAAACTAAGAATGTAAACTAGTTCATTAAGAATGTTTGTATTGGTTAGATTTTTAAATAATATTTTGGTATGTTGGGTTAAACAGAATAAGCTATTTGTCCTTTTACCTTTGTTTCATGTGACTATTAGGTAATTTAAAATCACATAGCAGCTCATGTTTGTGATTCATTTTACATTTCTATTGAACAGTACTGTTCTAGCATAAAAGATGGGAAAATATCTTCAAGTCCTTGAAGAAGGCAAAGATTCCTTAAACAGAACATACACACACACCTATGCAAAATACTAACCATATAGGAAAAAAAAAATAACTTAGGAGGAATTCCCTTGGTGGTCCAGTGGTTAGAACTCAGCTCTCTCACTGCCAAGGGTCAAGTTCAACCCCTGGTCAGGGAACTTCCTGCAAGATGAAAGACATGGCCAAAAGCGCACAAAAGAAACAAACTTGGGCTTCACCATAATTAAACAACTGCTCATTAGAAGACTATTAAAAAAGTAAAAGGGCAAACCACAGACTGGAAAAAAGTATTTCAATATGAATACCTAAAGAAGGATCTGTAAACAGAGTAAATTAAAATCTTCTATAAATCAATAAGGAGAAGATCAGCAACCATAAGGGAAGAAAGAATGAGAAAAAGACTTGAATAGGTATTTCACAAAAGAAGATATCTCAATTGTCAATAAATATTGAAAAAGTGCTTTATTCTACTGTTTATCAGGAAGATGTAAATTGAAATCCTAGTAAGTTCATGCAAATATAGTCAACTGTTGTTGACCCAAAGGAACAAAAGCAACTCAGTGAAGGAAGGAAGCATGAGTGCATGCTCAGCATGTCCAACTCTATGTGACCCTATGGTAAGGGTAGCCTGTAGCCCGCCAGGCTCCTCCGTCTATGGAATTTTCCAGGTAAGAATACTGGAGTGGGTTGCCATTTCCCTCTCTTGGAGATCTTCCTGACCCAGGGATCAAGCCTCTGTCTCCTGCATCGGCAGGCAGATTCTTTAACACTGAATTACCAGGGAAGCCCCAGAAGGAAAGGTGTTATGCTGTGCTTAGTTGCTCAGTCATGTCCAACTCTCTGCCCTTGAATACTACAGTGGGTAGCCTGTCCCTTCTCCAGGGGGGTCTTCCTGACCCAGAGCTCAAACCAGGGTCTTCTGCATTGCAGGTGGATTCTTTAGCAGCTGAGTTACCAGGGAAGCCTGAAGGAAAGATAGTTTTCCACAAAAGTTGCTGGAACCACTAGATGGGAATGTGGGCAGCCTCTAGGAGCCAGAAAAGATTAAAAAAAAAAAAATTTCTGCCCTAAGGCCTCCAGAAGAGACATCCTGCTAACACTTGGATTTTTCACCCAGTAAAACTCAACTCAGACTTCTGACTTTCAGGACTATAAGTTTGTGTCGTTAAGCCACTAAGTTCATGGTATTGTTACAAGAGCAATAGGAAACTAGTATTGATTTCCATGTACAAAAAAATTAACCTATGCCGAAACCCTAGTCCTCAGGAAAATAAGAGGAAACATTCTGAAAAAGACACAAACATTTTCACAGCAGCTTTGTTCGCAAAACTGAAATAACATGAATGTCCATCACAGGAAAACAGAGAAACAAAGTGTGGTAGAATTCTATAATGAAATACAAGACAACAAAAGAGTAAAATTCAGGTACATGTGACAACATGGATTAATCTTAAAGGCATGAGATTGAGTAAAAGAAGCAGACCTAAAAAAGATTCCATACTACAGGATTTTATTTACAGATATTTTGGGAATAGGCAAAGCCAATCTATGCTAATAGAGGTTAGAGTAATAGTTCAGTTCAGTTCAGTTCAGTCACTCAGTCATGTCCAACTCTTTGCGACCCCATGGACTGCAGCACGGCAGGCCTCCCTGTCCATCACCAACTCCCAGAGTTTACTCAAACTCATGTCCACTGAGTTGGTGATGCCATCCAACCATCTCATCTTCTATCATCCCTTTCTCCTCCTACCTTCAATATTTCCCAGCATCAGGGTCTTTTCAAATGAGTCAGTTCTTCACATCAGGTAGCCAGAGTATTATAGCTTCAGCTTTAGCATCAGTCCTTCCAGTGAATATTCAGGATCGATTTCCTTTAGGATGGACTGATTGGTGCACTCCAAGGGACTCTCAAGAGGCTTCTCCAACACCACAGTTCAAAAGCATCAATTCTTCAGCACTCAGCTTTCTTTATAGCCCAACTTTCACATCCATACATGACTACTGGAAAAACCATAGCCTTGACTAGATGGACCTTTGTTCGCAAAGTGACATCTTTGTTTTTTAATATGCTATCTAGGTTGGTCATAACTTTTTTTCCAAAGAGTAAGCATCTTAATTTCATGGCTGCAGTCACCAACTGCGGTGATTTTGGAGCCCTCAAAAATAAAGTCTGCCACTGTTTTCACTGTTTCCTCATCTATTTGTCATGAAGTGATGGGACCAGAGGCCATGATCTTAGTTTTCTGAATATTGATCTTTAATCCAACTTTTTCACTTTCTTTCACCTTCATCAAGAGGCTCTTTAGTTCTTCTTCACTTTCTGCCATAAGGGTGGTGTCATCTGCATATCTGAGGTTATTGATATTTCTCCTGGCAATCTTGATTCCAGATTGTGCTTCAACCAGCCCAGCATTTCTCATGATGTACTCTGCATATAAGTTTAAAAAGCAGGGTGACAATATACAGCCTTGATGTACTCCCTTTCCTATTTGAACCAGTCTGTTGTTTCATGTCTAGTTCTAACTGTTGCTTCCTGACCTGTATACAGCTTTCTCAAGAGGCAGGTCATGTGTTCTGGTACTCTCATCTCTTTCAGAATTTTCCACAGTTTATTGTGATCCACACAGTCAAAGGCTTTGGCATAGTCTATAAGACAGAAATAGATGTTTTTATGGAATTCTCTTGCTTTTTTGATGATCCAACAGATGTTGGCAATTTGATCTCTGGTTCCTCTGCCTTTTCTAAATCCAGCTTGAGTAACTGGAAGTTCATGGTTCACAGAATTTTGAGCTTTACTTTACTAGCACATGAGATGAATGCAACTGTGCAGTAGTTTGAGCATTCTTTGGCATTGCCTTTCTTTGGGATTGGAATGAAAACTGACATTTTCCAGTCCTGTGGCCTCTGGTGAGTTTTCCAAATTAGCTGGCATATTGAGTACAGCACTTTCACAGCATCATCTTTTAGGATTTGAAATAGCTCAACTGGAATTTCATCACCTCCACTAGCTTTGTTCTTAATGATGCTTCCTAAGGCCCACTTGACTTCACATTCCAGGATGTCTGGCTATAGGTGACTGATCACACCATCGTGATTATCGGGGTCATGAGGATCTTTTTTTTTTATAGCCACCCCTTCTTAACATCTGCTTCTCTTAGGTCCATGCCATTTCTGTCCTTTTTTTGTGCCCATCTTTGCATAAAATGTTCCCTTGGTATCTCTAATTTTCTTGAAGAGATCTCTAGTCTTTCCCATTCTATTGTTTTCCTCTATTTCTTTGCACTGACCAGTGAGGAAGGCTTTCTTATCTCTCCTTACTACTCTTTGGAACTCGGCATTCAAATGGCTATATCTTTCCTTTTCTCCTTTGCTTTTCACTTCTATTCTTTTCACAGCTATTTGTAAGGCCTCCTCAGCCAGCCATTTTGCTTTTTTGCATTTCTTTTTCTTGGGGATTATCCTGATCCCTATCTTCCGTACAATGTCATGAACCTCCATCCATAGGTCTTCAGGCACTCAATCTATCAGATCTAATCCCTTGAATCTATTTCTCACTTCCACTGTATAATGTAAGGGATTTGATTTAGGTCATACCTGAATGGTATAGTGGTTTTCCCTACTTCTTCAATTGAAGTCTCAGTTTGGCAATAAGGAGTTCATGATCTGAGCGACAGTCAGCTCCCAGTCTTGTTTTGGCTGACTGTACAGAGCTTCTCCTTCTTTGGCTGCAAAGAATATAATCAATCTGATTTCAGTATTGACCATCTTGTGATGTCCATGTGTAGAGTCTTCTCTCATGCTGTTGGATGAGGGTGTTTGCTATGACCGGTGTGTTCTCTGGGGAAAAATCTATTAGCCTTGGCCCTGCTTTATTCTGTACTCCAAGGCCGTATTTGCCTGTTACTCCAGGTGTTTTTTGACTTCCTATTTTTGCACTCCAGTCCCCTACAATGAAAAGGACATCTTTTTTGTGTGTTAGTTCTAGAAGGTCTTGTAGGTCTTCATAGAACCATTCACCTTCAGCTTCTTCAGCATTCCTGGTCAGGGCATAGACTTGGAGTATGGTGATATTGAATGGTTTGCCTTGGAAATGAACAGAGATCATTCTGTCATTTTTGAGATTGCATCCAAGTACTCTTGAGAATTTCAGACTCTTTTGTTAACTATGATGTCTAGTCCATTTCTTCTAAGCGATTCTTGCCCACAGTAGTTGGTATAATGGTTATCTGATTTAAATTCACCCATTCCAGTCCATTTTAGTTCACTGATTCCTAAAATGTTGACATTCTCTCTTGCCATCTCCTGTTTGACCATTTCCAATTTGGCTTGATTCGTGGGCCTAACATTCTAGCTTCCTATGCAATATTGCTCTTTACAGCATCAGACTTTGCTTCTATCACCAGTTACATCACTAATTACTGGGTGTTGTTTTTGCTTAGACTCCATCTCTTCATTCTTTCTAGAGTTATTTCTCCACTAGAGTAGTAGCTCATGGAGAAATGGGGATATATTAATGGGAACAACAAGAGAACAACTTCTGGGATATAGATATACTTCATATCTTAGGGGTGTAACGTATATACATCAAAGTTGAGAGAGTCTCACAATTCAGATTACATTTTACATTACACAGTTCAGTGTACATTTTACCATGTGTGAATTTCACCTTAACATAAAAAAACTCATTGAATTTCAAAAATGTGATATTTTATTTCTATTTTCAGTTAAAGTATAGTTGATATATAATGTGTTAGTTTCAGGTGTAAGCAAAGTGATACAGTTATACAGATATGTGTGTGTGTGCGCATGTGTGTTCATGCGTGCTAAGTCACTTCGGTTGCGTCCAGTTCTTTGCAGCCCTACTGACTATAGCCCGCCAGTCTCCTCTGTCCATGTGATTCTCTAGGAAGAATACTGGAATGGATTCCCATGCCCTCCTCCTGTGTGTGTGTGTGTGTGTGTGTGTATTGTTTCCTTTTTCAGATTCTTTTCTCTTAGAGGTTACTACAAAATGTTAAGTGTAGTTTCCTGTGGTCTACAGTAGTTCCTTGCTGTTACCTGTTTTATTATTTTTAAATTGTGTTGTTAGAGTATAGTTTCTGTGCAATGTTGTGTTAGTTTCTGCTGTACAACAAAACGAATCACCTATGTGTATACATATGTCCCGTCCCTCTGAAGCCTCCTTCCCCCAGGTTATCTGTTTTATATATAGTAGTGTACATATGTTAGTTCCAAACACCTGAGTTATCCCTTCTCTTATTCTTATTTTCTACATGGAACTTTCCCCCATCTTGTCTGGTGAAGGAAAGGGACACATTCCCTGGGGAAAGTCCAGTCAGTTAAACGTTGATGCGGCCAAAGGAAGGAAAAACTAATGTGGTGAACGTGGTTTGGGGGCCCAACAAGACTGGCCAAACTAGCCATCTTTTCTGCACCCACTCCCCACGTCAGGATGAGAACTCAGAGTATAGCCCAGAGTATAGACCAGCCAAGTCTTTTGGACCCATGCCCTTCAAACTGTTGTTCATAGGCTTTCTCAGTTGCAAGATTACTTTTTTATTGTCTATTGAAATCAAAGCATACTCAGGCTACAAACCCATCAAAAAAAGCTGCTAAAAGATGACTTTGGATTTTAATAAACACTTTTCATTTCTTACTCAAGCATATCCATGATTCATAGAAAAGTGGCTCCTTTAGGTACTAATCTCCACCCACACATCAACAGAAAAGCAGAGAATAGACAATTATATATTTAGAATCGCCTTTCAATTGCCAGAAATCAGTAAGCCCTTAGCCACAGCTGTATCTAATGGAAACACCTGAGCAACATCTCCTTGTCTTAGTTGCTGTTGTTGTTCTTTTTTAAATCAATGTAGCTTAACTTTGTTCATCAAAATGAAAAACCATTTTTGAGATTAAAAAAATTATGTTTATATATTCTAAATGAAGGCAACTTGAGTTCCTAATGTTGAAAATTGCTTAAATACTTGAAAGTAGATAACTATTTCCCAGCATCTACTTGTACAGTTAGTAATATTCCTTGGACTGGTATGTACTCTTAGCTCCTTCTCAGCCTAGTTGAACCCAAGCAGGTAAACTAAGCATGACCACCATTCCCAGTTAAAAAATACAAGAATCACTTTGGTTCTTTTTTTTCCTTTATCCCTCACAGCCAACTAATAACCAAATCTAATCATGCCAATTTGTTTTCACTCCAGTTTCATTTCATTTAAGACTATGGATATCTTAAGACTTATTGACTTCCAACACTGCACTCTGAGAGTAATCCTATTTTCTTGATTTCTGATTTTCCCTTCTCTACCCATTTGAACTGTCTATTTCTTAACAATGCAGTTTCTTATCAAAGTGAGGCAAGATCATGCCTGGCATATTTAAGGAGCAGTAAGCCAGCTCAGGTTATAGAATCCCAGTGGGTAAGGAGCAGCTCATTACCTTAGAGAGGAAGCTAGGGTTTTGATAATGTAGGGAGTTGCAGGCTGTGGTAAAACTTTTCTTTTGTTTTCCCTAGGAGAGATGGGAAAGCATTAGAGTTTGGTTTTAAGCAGATAAGTGAAATGCTCTGAGTTGAATTTAGAAGAATCAGTTTGCTGTGGGAAGAATAAGCCATAGTGAGAAAGAGGAAGACCCGGCAGATAAGACTGTTCTGTTCCCAGGGTAGTAGACACAGCCTCTGTTGGCAGTGGTGAGGGCTGTACGATATTGTTAGTTTCAGGATGTTTGGGGTGGTGGTATGGGTAGGTAGAGTCGATTAGAGGTGCTCAAGGACACCAGATTTTTTTTTTTTTTAAGTCTGAGCTATCAACTAAATATAACATATTTGAAATAGAGATCACAGAGAGAAACACAAGTCAAGGGTTCAGTTTTGGCCATTTAACTCTCATGTGCCCAGAAGATATCCTAGTGGAGATGTCACATAAGCGGTTATATACAGGTCTTGAATTTAAAGGAGAGACTGGTGCTGAAGGCATATGTTGGAAACTTGGTCTGCTGGAATCAAGATGCAGAAAATACTTCCCAAACGAGAGAATGATCAACTAGTTAGTTCGCTGCTGCAGAAAATTCTATTAAAATGGAGATGGAGATTGACCGTTGGATTTAGCAGCACTAAGACTACTGGTGGCCTAGAAAAGAGCCGTGTGGGATTGAATTGTGTGCTACCATTTGTGAAATGCTCACCACACTTTCAGCATGCCCGACTCTGTGTTCACCAATCTGGCCAGCCAACAGGGTCCCTAGGTCCCCACTAATGAGCTGTGTGGCAGAGGAAAGGCATTCTGCCTCTCAAGGCCTCTATTTCCTCACAAGTGAAATGAGGGGGCTAGACAAGAACATTTAAACATGTTTTGCTAAAAAAGAAAAGTAAGTATGATTTACATTTTACAAGAGAAGCTTAGTAATAAGCAAGTGTCCACTTGATTATATTCAATGGAAGATTCCTTTGAGAAGAGACCCCCCAGGATCCTCTCACCTACAGTGATGCCCTGTCCCCGTCTTCTCTACTCATCTGTTTGAGTCTATCATGTTCAGACCCTCCCTCTCCCCGTCATCACATTTTCCCACTCATATATCATCCTCTGTACACAGATCTTACCCCAAAAGAACTGAAAACATGGTTGCAGTAGAAATATCGCAAGTCAGTGTTGGAAACTGGGAAGATCTCCAGTGGTTTTTAGCAGCGCACATGAACTCTGTGCACACAACTCCTTTCCCTGCACATAAGTACCATCTGAAGAGATGAATATGAAATAACTGCTCAATTAGTTTTGGTCTGTCATGAGGGGGGAATTAAAAGAATCCAGAAATTTCATTTATAAATTACATCAAATTAGCATAATGTTATTTTCTGGGTAAGGTAAAGAATCTGCCTGCAGTGCAGGAGACCTGAGTTCTATCCCTGGGTTGGGAAGATCATCTGAAGAAGGGAAAGGCTACACACTCCAATATTCTGGCCTGGAAAATTCCATGGACTGTATAGTCCATGGGGTCGCAAAAAGTAGGACATGACTGAGCAGCTTGCACTTTCACTTTTTTTTCTAGGAGGCCCAACTTGATGGCTTAGCTATTAATTTTCATCAAGCTAAATGGAAAAGAAATAGATGAGTTGGTTGTGGTTAAACCATGGAAGTCTGCTTTTGTATTGAACTGATGTTTCCTGACTCCATCTCTAGATAAGCTGCAGGCAAGCATCTTCTTTTCCTTGCTGGGGAAGGAAAAGATGGTGTGGAGGTCATTCATTTGATCGACTGCCTTCTGTGGGCCAGTTTTGTATTAGATGGCTTAAGCCTTTGAACTCCTTTGATCTTGACTGCTTTCTGAGGCCTTATTCCCATTTTAGAGATGACTAAGAGTGAGAGAGCTACATTAGCTGTAGCTTTCTGGAGATTTTGTTGCTTATGGGTAGTTTTACCTGCTGCTACCACAAACCATCTACTTTACAACTAACTCAAGGATTTCTCTTTTAGGAAATTTGTACCTGTCCTCTCTCAGGTTCTTGCCACGGCATGCTGAACAATGCTTCATTTATTCATCTTTGCATCTATTCATTCATTTCTTCATTCATTCATTCAGAAAGTACTTGCTATGGGCCACAATTCTCTATTTTTATCTCCTATTAAAATTTCTTTTCACTATAATCTCAAGGAAAAGAATATTAATTTTTCTAACTATTCTTAACAAAATATAACTTAATTTTGAAAATGGGAGTGAGGCATGAATACCTTTTTAAAAAGAGAAACAAGTATTGACACATAGAAGGATAAGGTATGGCTTCTGTCCTTAAAAAAAGTATGTATACAAACTTGGAGAAGGCAATAGCAACCCACTCCAGTACTCTTGCCTGGAAAATCCCATGGACGGAGGAGCCTGGTAGGCTGCAGTCCATGGGGTTGCTAAGAGTCGGACATGACTAAACGATTTCACTCTCACTTTTCACTTTCATGCATTGGAGAAGGAAATGGCAACCCACTCCATTGTTCTTGCCTGGAGAATCCCAGGGACGGGGGAGCCTGGTGGGCTGCACAGAGTCGGACACGACTAAAGCTACTTAGCAGCAGCAGCAGCAGCATACAAACTGCTACTGTCTTCACCATCCTCAAGTCTTGATCCAGGTGATCATTATTATTATTTTTTTAGAATAATGTACCTTTTCATAGAATTGTATAAAAATCACATTAAATATTCTAATACATGATTCCCCAACCTTTTTGGCACCAGGGATTGGCTTCATGGAAGACATGGGTCAGGGGTTGGGGAAGGTTTGGGGATGATTCAAATGCATTACACATACTGTGTGCTTTATTTCTATTATTATTACATCAGCTCTCTTTCAGATCATCAGCCATTAGATCACGGAGGCTGGAGGCCCCTGTTCTAATATATACCAATACCCTCCTTTGATGCCTTTTATTCGCTAAGTTGTGCCTGGCTCTTTGCAATTCCAAGGACTGCAGTGTGCCAGCCTTCCCTGTCCTTCACTATCTCTTGGAGTTTGCTCAAACTCCTTTGATGAGTGATCTTAAAAACAATATATATTTCATGCATATTCCAACATATTAGAATATGTTTTATGAATTGGGGTTTATGCCTTTCAAGCAGGGAGCAATGACACAATTGTTACATGCTATGTCACCAGGGGTTTGCTAGGTTCTTGAGCCTTGGATTATAAGGATCAAGCCCACTTCAGTGGATGTTGTCTTAGTTAAATTCAGCAATTTGGGGCATGACTCAGGTAACTTTGTAGTAATTGTTTCAAAAATGTCTATGAACTGATGCTTTTTCACCCTTGGAATTGATAGCATACTTTTACTTCAGGAATGTGTGAACCAGAGGAAAGTTAAATGATGACCTCTGAAAGTGTTCACCTGGGGGAGCAGGTGGGGTGGTATTGACTACTGACTTCAGAAATATCAGTGGGGATGGTTTGGATTCCAAGGTGCCAAATCATCTGCCACAAAATTATCAAATGTTCCCACTGGGAACATAGGTCCTGCATCTTTACCTCTACCCTGGGGCATTCCTTTGAAGCAAAGATATTAATCTGTGTTTTCACTGAACCAAAAAGTAAAACCAAGCATGACCAGAACATTTCTAGAAATACTCTAAGACAAGCTTACTTAAGATGAGGCAAGAAATGGTGATTCAAAGTATGGCTTAGTTGCCTCTGAGTCAGTCATTTCACAAGGGCAGAGAGAGGGAGTCAGAGCACAGATGGGCACCGTTCTGTCCATGGAAGAGGAGTTACCTTCCATACTCAAGACGGCAGCTACATCCAGACCATCATGGGAAGCCCCTTGACATTTCCCCAGAATTCTCAGATTACTGTTTATTGCACTAAAATAGCAGCCTCATAAAACAAAAATTCAGCTCCCCTGTTTCCTACAATACACAAACATCATTGTTTCAATGACTTCATTTCTTGTGCAGTTGTGTTGATTGGGCATTGTAGACACTGTTCTCACAGCATCTGTTTGGGAGTTTTTATTTTATGGCCCTTTCATTGTAAAGCTTTCTTTATCATCCTACTGCTACTACTTGGGAATAATGAATTCTTTGGTTGTAAAACTGATTTTGTGTTTCCTAAGATTTTTGGAATACTTATACAACATCTAGTGGCTTCCTACGTGGCACTAGTGGTAAGGAACCTGCCTGCCAATGTAAGAGATATAAGAGATGCAGTTTCAATAACTAGGTTGGGAAGATCCCCTGGGAGAGGGCATGGCAACCCACTCCAGTATTTCTGCCTGAAGAATCCCATAGACAGAGGAGCCTGGCGGGCTACAGTCCATAGGGTTGGTCGCAGAGTTGGACATCACTGAAGTGACTTAGTGTGCATGCATGCATATGACCTCCAGTGTTGTAAAATCAATTTTTATATAGTTTTTGATTGGCTGAATAAACTTTATCCTTCTGTTTGTCTTTTAGTAGGAGAGAATTTTTGGTGACAGAATATATGAAAGAAAGGAGTCACAGGGAACTTCCTCTGCCTTTTTATCCCCAGGCATTTGGATAACTGAATTCTCTGTTTTCAGCAAGTCTAACCCCTCTTTCCTTAAATATCTCTCCTGTAGCAAATGAGAGACAGCATTGTGCAGAGGGTAAGTGCAGAGCCTTGAGCTAGAATGCTGGAATTTAATTCCAGCTCTCCTTTTTGCTGGCTGCACGACCTTGGACATGTCATTGAACCTCTCCCTCTCCTTGCTTCAGTTTATTCATCTGGAATTGCTGTTATTCAGTCACTCAGTCATGTCCAACTCTTTGTGACCCTATGGACTGCAGCATGCCAGGCTTTCCCCTGTCCTTCTCCATCTCTCAGAGCTTGCTCAAATTCATGTCCATCAAGTTGGTGATGCCATTCTACAATCTTATCCTGTGTCATCCCCTTCTCCTCCTGCCTTCATTCTTTCCCAGCAGCAGGGTCTTTTCTATGAGTCAGCTCTTTCTGTAATGTGGCCAAAGCTTCAGCTTCAGCATCAGTCCTTCCAATGAATATTCAGGACTGATTTCCTTTAGGATTGACAAGTTTGATCTCCTTGTAGTCCAAGGGACTCTCAAAAGTCTTCTCCAACAGCACAGTTCAAAAGCATTAATTCTTTGGTGCTCAGCCTTCTTTGTGGTCCAACTCTCACATCCATACATGACTACTGGAAAAATCATAGCTTTGATTAGATGGACCTGTGTAGGCAAAGTAATGTCTCTACATTTTAATATGCTGTCCAGGTTTGTCATAGCTTTTCTTCCAAGGAGCAAGTGTCTTAATTTCCTGGCTGCAGTCATCATCTGCAGTGATTTTGGAACTGAAGAAAATAAAGTCTGTTGCTGCTTCCATTGTTGCTGCTCCCATCTATTTGCCATGAAGTGATGGGACCAGATGCCATGACCTTCATTTTTTGAATGTTGAATTTTAAGCCAGCTCTTTCACTCCAGGAGATGGTGATGGACAGGGAAGCCCGGCATGCTGCAGTCCATGGGGTTGCAAGGAGTTGGACATGACTGAGCAACTTAACTGACTTTCACTTTCATCAAGAGGCTCCTTAGTTCCTCTTTGCTTTCGGCCATAAGGGTGGTATCATCTGCATATCTGAGGTTGTTGGTATTCATCTGGAATAGAGGATAATAATAGTAACTTCATAGGGTTGTTGTAAAGATTATGTAAATTAATACATATACAGTGCCTGGCACACCACAAGCACTCTTAAGCATATTAGCTGTTATCCCAACCTCTCTCAGGTCCTAGTTATCTTTCCCAGGCTCCCACTAGCTGAGTCATTAGCACCTTTGCTGAAATCACGCCTCCATCATTTGACCTTATTTATTACAACTTTGTTACTATCACTCTGTCTTCTCTCCAACTTCAAAGCTCTTCAGAATCTAGGTAGACTCTGCATGCAATATACCTTTTGAAAGAGACAAAGTATGCTCATGAATCATTATATTATTTTTAATGAAATAACCACAGAAGACTGAACCAGGAAGAGATGTGAGAAGAGATCTAAATGCAATGTAACATATTCTACTTTTGAATTCACATCCACTTACTTTCAAAAGATTAATATCCCCTTGCCTATTCATTCTTCAAACTTCTTATGGGCATCTGATGTGTAAGCAGTGGGCTAATATATAATATTATTAAGAAATATGAGACAATATCCTATAACTCATCTATCAATTTGTGACTGAGGGGGGAAAAGAGCTAGAAGATGAAGCAATCAGTTTAAGAAATGAGTAAAATGATGAATAATGTTTGCTTTTGGCTCTCTAATCCTAGGAATTACACTGCTTTGTTTAATTTATGAACAAATAATACACTCCATTTTTTTGTTCTGTCTTGTTGATTTACATTAGAGTTGCTAAATCCATTTTACATTCAAAATGAGAAGAAGTAGCATTTATAGACTTTTTGGACTTCCCTGGTGGCTCAGATGGTAAAGCGTCTGCCTACACTACAGGAGAACCAAGTCCGATCCCTAGGTCAGGGTGATTGGCTGGAGAAGGAAATGGCAACCCACTCTAGTATTTTTGCCTGGAAAATCCCATGGACGGAGGAGCCTGGTAGGCTACAGTCCATGGGGTTGCAAAGAGTTGGGCACGACTGAGTGACTTTACTTTAGAGACTTTTTGCAAAGTTAAAGTTAATTTATCTCTGGCCAGGTTCAATAAATCACTTTATAATACTTAGCTCTGAGATCTATTTGACTTTTCAGACTTAATTTTAGGAAGAATGCCACTGTTCAATAAAATCACAGGGTTCATCAAAACATACATCTTCATAGTAAAAGCAAACAAATACCACAATGGGCTGGAAAACAGGACCTCCTGAGATCCTCAGATGGAATGCTGGAAGGATGCACTGTGGCAAGTCTCAAAATCTACTTGAAGTATTTGAATTTGAATTTCAAATTAAACTAGAATCTTTGGCGATTTGAATTGTCTATCCTTTGTAAAATTCTCCACTCTTATTCAAAAGAAAAAAGAAACCTTAATGTCCTCCATAAAAGCTTAAAAGTGTCTGGAACTTTTAATAGCTCATATTAAACATCACAACAAGTGAAATATAAATGAATATGGAACAGATGTGTTACCCTGCTTTCAAAATACTTAGGAATTTAAAATTAGGAAAGTTGAGAGAGGAAAAAACTGATGAGAGATACATTGATTATGACTATACTACATTACCTTATACTCAAAACATTCTTCATCAGTTGAAAATAAAAGATCGATTTCCAATGAATTCTGAAGTTTGAGTTTTCTCCAGGATCCCTAATATTACAACACTTAACTGATTTATTTTTTTTCTCCCTTTTATTGTTTTTGCCATACAATGTCATGATATCACCATGGGTTTACATATGCTCCCCCTTCAGAAACCCCTCCGTTCCCCCTCCCTCCTCCCTCCCCCCCGGGAAATCTCGATGCACCAGCCCCAAGAATCAATCCTGGGCTGGCGATTGATTGGACATATGATAATTAACATGTTTCAATGCCATTCTCCCATATCATCCCACCCTTCCCCTCATCCACAGAGTCCACGAGTCTATTCTATACATCTGCGTTCCTTTTGCTGTCTCGCATGTTGGGTTCTCGTTACTGTCTTTCTAAATTCCATATATATGTGTTAATATACTGTATTGTTGTTTTTGCTTCTGGCTTACTTCACTCTGGATAATGGGCTCCAGTTCAGTCCATCTGAGTAGAATTGATTCAAATGAATTTTTTTTTAATGCTGAGTAATATTCCATTGTGTATATGTACCACAGCTTTCTTATCCATTCGTCAGTTGATGGGCATCTAGGTTGCTTCCATGTCCTGGCTATTGTAAACAATGCAGCGATGAACATTGGGGTACACGTGGCTCTTTCAATTCTGGTTTCCTCGGTGTATATGCCCAGCAGTGGGATTGCTGGGTCATATGGCAGGACTATTTGCAGCTTTTTAAGGAACCTCCACACTGTTTTCCATAGTGGTTGTACTAGTTTGCATTCCCACCAACAGTGTAGGAGAGTTCCCTTTTCTCCACATCCTCTCCAGCATTTATTGCTTGTAGACTTTTGGATTACAGCCATTCTGACTGGTGTAAAGTGATACCTCATTGTGGTTTTGATTTGCATTTCTCTGATAATGAGTGATGTTGAACATCTTTTCATGTGTTTGTTAGCCATTTTTATGTCTTCTTTGGAGAAATGTCTGTTAAGTTCTTTGGCCCACTTTTTGATTGGGTCGTTTATTTTTCTAGAATGGAGCTGCAGGAGTTGCTTGTATATTTTTGAGATTAATTGTTTGTCTGTTGCTTCATTGGCTATTATTTTCTCCCATTCTGAAGGCTGTCTTTTCACCTTGCTTATAGTTTCCTTTGTTGTGCAGAAGCTTTTAATTTTAATTAGGTCCCATTTGTTTATTCGTGTTTTTATTTCCAGTATTCTGGGAGGTGGGTCATGGAGTATCCCGCTTTGGTTTATGTCAGAGAGTGTTTTGCCTATGTTATCCTCTAAGAGTTTTATAGTTTCTGGTCTTATGCTTAGATCTTTGATCCATTTTGAGTTTATCTTTGTGTATGGTGTTAGAAAGTGTTCTACTTTCATTCTGTTACAAGTGGCTGTCCTGTTTTCCCAGCACCACTTGTTAAAGAGGTTGTCTTTTCTCCATTGTATATTCTTGCCTCCTTTGTCAAAGATAAAGTGTCCATAGATGCGTGGATTTATCTCTGGGCTTTCTATTCTGTCCCATTGATCTATATTTCTGTCTTTGTGCCAGTACCATACTGTCTTAATGACTGTGGATTTGTAGTATAGCCTAAAGTCAGGTAGGTTGATTCTGCCAGTTCCATTCTTCTTTCTCAGGATTGCTTTGGCTATATGAGGTTTTTTGTATTTCCATACAAATTGAGAAATTATTTGTTCTAATTCTTTAAAGAAGACCTCTGGTAGCTTGATAGGAATTGCATTGAATCTATAGATTGCTTTGGGTAGTATACTCATTTTCACTATATTGATTCTTCCAATCCACGAACACGGCACATTTCTCCATCTGTTTGTGTCCTCTTTGATTTCTTTCATCAGTGTTTTATAGTTTTCTATATACAAGTCTTTTGTTTCTTTAGGTAGAAATACTCCTAAGTATTTTATTCTTTTTGTTTCGATGGTGAATGGAATTGTTTCCTTAATCTCTCTTTCTGATTTCTCACTGTTAGTGTATAGGAATGCCAGGGATTTCTGTGTGTTGATTTTGTATCCTGAAACTTTGCTATATTCACTGATTAGTTCTAGTAATTTTCTTGTAGAGTCTTTAGGGTTTTCAATATAGAGGATCATGTCATCTGCAAACAGAGAGAGTTTTACTTCTTCTTTTCCAATCTGGATCCCTTTAATTTCTTTATCTGCTCTGATTGCTGTGGCCAAGACTTCCAAAACTATGTTGAAAATTAGTGGTGAGAGTGGGCACCCTTGTTTTGTTCCTGATTTCAGGGGGAATGCTTCCAGCTTTTCACCATTGAGGATAATGTTTGCTGTGGGTTTGTCATATATAGCTTTTATTATGTTGAGGTATGTTCCTTCTATTCCTACTTTTTGGAGGGTTTTTGTCATAAATGGATGTTGAAGTTTTGTCAAAGGCTTTCTCTGCATCTATTGAGATAATCATGTGATTTTTATTTTTCAATTTGTTAATGTGGTGTATTACATTGATTGATTTATGAATATTGAAGAATCCTTGCATCCCTGGGATAAAGCCTACTTGATCATGATGTATGATCCTTTTGATGTGTTGTTGGATTCTATTTGCTAGAATTTTGTTGAGGATTTTTGCATCTAAGTTCATCAGTGATATTGGCCTGTAGTTTTCTTTTTTTGTGGCATCTTTGCCGGGTTTTGGAATTAGGGTGATGGAGGCCTCATAGAATGAGTTTGGAAGTTTACCTTCGTCTGCAATTTTCTGGAAGAGTTTGAGTAGAATAGGTGTTAGCTCTTCTCTAAATTTTTGGTAGAATTCAGCTGTGAAGCCATCTGGTCCTGGGCTTTTGTTTTTTGGAAGATTTCTGGTTACGGTTTCAATTTCCGTGCTTGTGATGGGTCTATTAATATTATCTATCTCTTCCTGGTTTAGTCTTGGAAAGTTGTACTTTTCTAGGAATTTGACCATTTCATCCAAGTTGTCCAGTTTATTTGCATATAGTTGCTGATAATAGTCTCTTATGATCCTTTGTATTTCTGTGTTTTCTGTTGTGATCTCTCCGTTTTCATTTCTAATTCTGTTGATTTGGTTCTTCTCCCTTTGTTTCTTGATGAGTCTAGCTAATGGTTTGTCAGTTTTATTTATCTTCTCAAAGAACCAGCTTTTGGCTTGGTTGATTTTTTTCTATGGTCTCTTTTGTTTCCTTTGCATTTATTTCTGCCCTGATCTTTAAGATTTTTTTCCTTCTACTAGACCTGGGCTTCTGCATCTCTTCCCTTTCTAGTTGCTTTAGGTGTAAAGTAAGGTCATTTATTTGATTTTTTTCTTGTTTCCTGAGGTGAGCTTGTATTGCTATGAACTTTCCCCTTAGCATTGCTTTCACAGTGATGAGAGATACATTGATTATGACTATACTACATTACCTTATAATCAAAACATTCGTCACCAGTTGAAAATAAAAGATCGATTTCCAATGAATTCTGAAGTTTGAGTTTTTTCCAGGATCCCTAATATTACAACACTTAACTGATTTATAAAAACTTTTGTAATGTTTTTCAAGGGGCTTACAAGGTGGCTCAGAGGTAAAGAAGCCACCTGCCAATGCAGCAGAAACGGGTTCCATCCCTGGGTCTGGAAGATCCTCTGGAGAAGGAAATGGCAAACCACTCCAGTGTCCTTGCCTGGGAAATCCCATGGACAGAGAAGCCTGGTGGGCTGCAATCCATGGGGTCACAAAAGAGTTGGACATGACTTGGCGCTTGAACAAGAAAATAGATCCATTGGCAGCATCATCATCCCTTTCTACCATCTTTATCTCTGTCAACTATCCAAGTGTGCAACTCCTTTGTCTAAACCATTAGCTACTTTAAAGATTTAATAAAACTCCCAAGACCCTCTCCTTAGAAAGTTTACAGGTGCACACATAGCTATTGCTTTGCATACAGTTTCTAGGAGATTGCTAGCCTGAGGGGGTGGGGGCAATGGGTGCCTGGTGAATAATCTCTGCTTTATAAAGTAAATGCATCTTGAGAGCTGTAGATTCCACTGCCATCACCTCTAGCAAAACAGTGAGGTGTTAGTCACTTAGTCATGTCCAGTTCCTTGAGGGCCCATGACTGTTGCCCACCAGCCTCCTCTGTCCATGGAATTCTCCAGGCAAGAATACTGGAATGGATTGCCATGCCCTTCTCCAGGGGATTTTCCTGACCCTGAGTCTCCTGCACTGCAAGCAGATTCTGAATTGTCTGAACCACCAGGGAATTCCTACACAGGGACTTAACACAGAATAATGATGTGTGATGAGAGGAGGGAGGTGAAAGAAGGGAACTTCAGATAAAAATGCTCTTCTCACTTTCCACCACCCCTAGCAGAGTCAGTTGTTGAATTCACAGCCAAAGCTTCTTACTGGCATTTGGTTTCCTGGTAAAGCTCAAAAGATGCGCTTGGCATTTGCTGAGCATGAACAGCATACCAGCCTCTGCTGGCCAGATCAATATGTCCATAACCGTATGAGAAATCTGAATGCATTTCTGTAAAGGGTGCAACTGTGGGCCTGGAAAATGTCCAGTATCAATAATAAGAAAGGAAAAGAAAAAAGTGGTTGAAAAAGGAGAAGTCTGGCTTGGGTCTTCACCGGTATTTATCAAATATGTCTCTTTCACTTTCAGGGGAAGTAATTTTCTTTATTGATGAAACATTCTTTTTATAGGACTTGATGAGATAGATAATGACTCTTTCCTAGGAAGTCCCCCAGAGATATCTTCTGAGTATATGCTTTAATTAACTTAAAAGAAATGCCTATCTATGCAATAGAAGTGGCCTTTTTTGGTTTAATTTCGGGAGCCATCAGTGATTGTAGGACAAAAAACTATTTCTTTTTTCTTGCACTTATTCAACAAGTATATAACTCCTTACTGTAGGTCAGGCCCTGGAGAATGTAACACAGCCCCTGCTCCATGGGAACTTGCAATCTTGTGGGAGTGATCCCATATCACTTCTTATATTAGTAACTCTGAAATTAACTAGCCATCACATCAAGATAGTGTGTATGAAATCCAACAAACCAACCATGTCTCTTGTCACAACTACTAATGAAATCTTACAAGCCACCACAACATATTCTTCTACTTCCAGTATTTTTATATGATATTTGAAACACCTGTTCCTTTAACTAAGACGATTTTAAGGCTTCTGACAGTGTAAAGAGTGTTTGCAATCTAAACTTTAGCTTTCAGATCTGGGTCACCTGAATGGATTATATAAAGAATGATCCCTGAAATGTCTGTGCATCTGAGTCACATCTCCAAGAACTGACAAACACACACATATCCCATACTGAATAGTCTTGTCCTTCTTCACTAACTACTGTCTAGACAGGAGGCTGACATAGGAGGGCTTTTGTGGACCTGGACGTCCAATATCATTAGCCAGCAGAGGAACGCAGATTAAAACCACCATGAGATGTCACCATGGTGGTAGTTACCACAGTCCCTTTAAGAAAGGTAAAATGTGAGGTAGTGACAGAGTTAATGCTGACAACGGTGTGGGGAAACTGGATCACTCGTACACAGTTGGTGGGGATGTTGAGCCACTCTGGAAAAATAATAGTAGTTTCTTAAAAAAACCAAACTTGCACTTACCTTATGACCTAGCATTCTTGAGCATTTATCTCAGAAAAATGATGGTGTGTGCCCACACAAAAACCTGTACACAAATGCTTAGAGCAGAAAATGTCTATTTCCAATAGCCAAAAGGTGGTAGGTAACATCCCTTATGCCCTTCAGGGGCTGAATGGTCAAACCATCTGGGGTCATTCCATGTACTGGAATAATACTCAGCAATAAAAAGAAAGTATTGATCCATGTGACAACTTTGATCAAATTCCATAATCAATCTCTTTACGTTTAGTAAAAGAAAACCAAAAATCAACCCACAAATATCTACAGGGTGTGACTACGTTTATATAACAACCTTGAAATAAAATGGAGACCAGATTAGTGGTTGCTAGAGTTTAAGGAGTGGGTGAGGGTGTAGCTATTAAAGAGCATGATGAATGATCCTTGTGGTGATAGAAATGCTCTGTACCTGGACTCTTCACAGTGTCAGTATTCTACTATGGTATTGAACTATAGTTTTAGAAGGCTTACCACTAGGGTCAACTGGGTAAAGGATATACACACTCTCCCTGAATGATTTCTTACAAGGATATGTGAATCTGTGTATGTATGTTTAGTAACTAAGTCATGTCCGACTCTTTTGCAACCCCTTGGACTATAGCCTACCAGGTTCCGCTGTCCATGGGATTTCCCAAGCAAGAATACTGGAGTGGGTTGCTATTTCTTTCTCCAGGGGATCTTCCAGACCCAGGGATCAAACCCACATCTCCAGCCTTGCAGATGGATTCTTTACGCCTGAGCCACCAGAGAAGCCATATGTGAAATCTATAGTTACTGCAAATCAAAAGGTTAATTTAAAAACTTGTGATTTCCAGTTCTACATATGGAAATGGTAAAAAGTGTTTCCTCTATCAATTTGGATCTACAAAAAGTCAGAGTTTAAAATATAACTATTGATAAAAAATAACTCCTATATATGATAATCTCTAATATTTAATCCCTACTTGCAAATAACTATTACAGAACTATTCATCGAATACCAAAAATGGATCAGGACCGACCTCATCCTTCCTCCTTCAAAAAAGTGAAAATGCCTTTTTCCTTATGAGATCAGTGAGGAGCAGGTTTATGTCCACAAGACTTCTTTAAACAGTTGCCTATGCTGTCTTTTTGTTCTTGAAAAGAATGTCCTCTCCAGGCAGATAAATTGCCAAAAGGTGTCTTTCTAGGCAAATCCTTTTGACAAAAGGCTTCCCTTCCCTAGCAGTCCTGAGCTAGGACTCCAGGTTTAGCATCTGTTCGTCTCCCTTGGTAATCGCCCTAGTACGGGTCAGTGGATACAAGTCTACAGAGATTCTCAGGTAGCTCAGCGGTAAAGAGTTCACCTGCCAATGCAGGAGCCATGGGTTTGATCCCTGGGTCAGGAAGATCCTCTGGAGAAGAAAAGGGCCACCCACTTCAGTACTCTCGCCTGGAGAATTTCATGGACAGAAGAGCCTGGCGGGCTACAGTCCATAGAGTTGCAATGAGTTGGAGACGACTGAGCACGCACGTACAGCACCAGCTTATGCGGCAACTCTCAGTCCTACCCCAGACCCAGGACCTTTAAACTGCTGCCAGCACAGTGAGGAAGAACACCTGGACCTCTTTGGGGAAACTGGCTTCTTAGGCTCTGCTTCCTGCAGCGGTGTTTACATACCGTGTCAGCTTCCTCGGTTTCCTGGGTTTTCATGGTGGAGATTAGAAAGGAGATAAGAGAGGAAAACTAGCATTTATTGAACCCCTTCTGTCTATGTGCCTGTAATTTTTCTTGACTTGATAAACATTATGCTGCATTTTATGATCATCTCTTAACAAATGAGGCTACTGAAGCTCAAAGATATGAAATTCATATGCTAAGCTCACCAGCTAAAAAGAGCTGAGTTTTGACCTTGATGGGGTGAGGGCCAAAGAGTCGAAGACTACAGTAATCAACTGGAAGGCCTTTCTGGAGGGAGGCTACTTGGGGTAAGCAGGAAATAGGGTGATTTGATCTCTGACTCCTTGGTCACAGTATGGTCTCAAGCTTACATCAAGAGATTTTGAGAACTTGAAAAAGAAGCTTGAAGGTCAAAGAATAGACCTGAAGACTATTCTAGACTAGGATAGACCTGAAGAAGACACCTAAGATAGCTGATGGACAAGAGATTTGTTTGTGGTTGAGACATTTTTATCAGAGGAAGAATACTTCTGAGTTTGAAGCATGGAGAAGGCAACGGCAGCCCACTCCAGTACTCTTGCCTGGAAAATCCCATGGATGAAGGAGCCTGGTGGGCTGCAGTCCATGGGGTCGCGGAGAGTCTTGGACACGACTGAGCGACTTCACTTTCACGCACTGGAGAAGGAAATGGCAACCCTCTCCAGTGTTCTTGCCTGAAGAATCCCAGGGACGGCAGAGCCTGGTGGGCTGCTGTCTATGGGTCACACAGTCGAACACGACTGAAGCAACTTAGCAGCAGCAGCAGGCATAATAAAGACATATAACCTCAGCCTCTAGAGTCTTTGAAAGCGGCTGAAGTCTCAAACAGAATCTCCCTCATACTTTAAAAACATAACCAGTGTGTCACTAATCTTTTCTTTTTTAATTTAGACTACCAGTGTTTTGGGCTTCCTGGTAGATCAGATGGCAAAGAATCTGCCTGCAATGTGGGAGACCTAGGTTTGATTGCTGGGTTGGGAAAATCCCCTGGAAGGGGGCATGGCAACCCACTTCATTATTCTTGCCTGGAGAATCCCTGGGGACAGAGGAGCCTGGCAGGCTACAGTCCATGGGATCGCAAAGAGTAGGACATGACTGAGTGGCTAAGTACAGCAACAACTACCTGTGTGATAGAGATTTTAGCTTCTGGAGATGTGTAAGTACATATTATATTTAAAAGAAATATTTATGCTCCAGCATTACTTTCCCTCATTCATAGTTCCTTACATCATCAGCTAAATGGGCCTTGGTGGATGCCTGGGAATCTAGCCAGCATTTGTGAGATTGTTTCTAAGATAACATGCCTTCCCAGTTCTCAGTACCCTAGTTACAATAGAAGTCTATGAACACAATAAGTATTGTCAACTTGATTATTCAATGAACAATAGGGAAAAATACTAATAATTCAGTTTATTCTTCCAGCTTTGATTCTGCTTTCCTGAATTTTTATCTTTTTAATTTGATGAATACTTCTTAGGTTTTGTGTTGTGTTCTGCTGCTGCTGCTGCTAAGTCGCTTCAGTCGTGTCTGACTCTGTGTGATCCCGTAGACAGCAGCCTACCAGGCTCCCCTGTCCCTGGGGTTCTCCAGGAAAGAACACTGGAGTGGGTTTCCATTTTCTTCTCCAATGTATGAAAGTGAAAAGTGAAAGTGAAGTCACTCAGTCGTGTCTGACTCTTCACAACCCCATGGACTACAGCCTACTAGGCTCCTCCGTCCATGGGATCTTCCAGGCAAGAGTGTTGTGTTCTAGCACCTAGTAAAACTAGAAGATATGACTATGAACTCTTTGGTTCAAATGATGGGTGAAAACTTTAGCTGAGAAGACACCTGTTGTTTGAATGGCCTCGGGAGGGTTTTCTGCCTTCTCTGGAGTGGTCTACACATGTACTTGCAGAAGCAAACTTTTAGCTTGCAGAAAGTCATTTGTGTTTTGCAATGATCTGTCCATCTGTGAATAACCAGCAAAAGTGTTTTCAAAGTTTGCATTTGGATAACTGCTTTGAATGAATTGAAAGGTAAAGAGAGGCCTAAGGTCTTGGCTGCTTGAATGCAGAGCTCAGAGCATTCTGAAGTTGAAGTCTCCAAAACCTTGACTGGGGCAAGCACATCACCTGGCATAGGGTGCTTCAGCTTTTCATTTATAAGAAAATAATAATGAAAACTACAACTCTGAAAATTCATTGGAAGGACTGATGCTAAAGTTGAAGCTCCAGTATTTTGGCCGTCTGATGCAAAGAGCCAATTCATTGGAAAAGACTCTGATGCTGGGAAGGATTGAAAGCAAAAAGAGAAGAGAGCAGCAGAGGATAAGATGGCTAGACAGCATCACTGATTCAATGGACATGAATTTGAGCAAACTCTGGGAGACAGTGGAGGACTGGGAAGCCTGGCATGCTGCAGTCCGTGGGAATGCAAAGAGCTGGACATCACTTAGCACTTGAACAACAATAATGAAAACTAGTAATTCCATATAACTGTATAAGTTATTGCTTATTCATGTTTCATTCTACAGATATCTCTGGAAAATCTATCATGTTCCAGATTCTGTTTTCAGCATTGAAGATTCAGTAGTGAACAACATGCCAAATATCATATGTTAGAGCTTATTATATTCTAGGGAAAGAGAATCAATCAATAAATTAATATTTGTAAAGTGGTGATAAACAGATATGAAGAAAAATAAGGCAAGAAAAGGGGATAGGGTATATAAATAATAGGGTGGCCAGGAAACCCTTACTGGCAAGGTAATATTTTTGCTGAATCTTGACAAAAATATAGGAGTAAGCCAAGTAGGTATCTTGGAGAACAGCACGCCAGACAGAGGAAATGACAAGTGCAAAGGCCCTGGGGAGGCCAGTGTAGCAAAAGGAAGTGAGTAGATGGGGCAATAGTAGGAGTTGGTGACAGTCCAGACTGTTAGGGCCCTATAGACTGTTATTCTGAGTGAAATGAGGAGTTGTTGGAGGATTTTGCATTGAGGAATGATCATACTATTCTTTAAGGATGGTTGTTATTGTTGCTGTTTAATTGCTAAGTCGTGTCTGATTCTTTGCCAGCCGATGAAGCACGACAGGCTTCTCTGTCCATCACAGCACACTGTTATATTCCTTTATATCATAGAATATAATAGTATATCATAGAAATATAACTAGTAAGTTAGACATTTTAGATTTTCTGTTAGCCATACTAAAAAAGTAACAATTGCAAGTAAAATTATTTGAATAATATATTTTATTTGACCCAATATAAAAAAATACTTTAAAATTGCAAGAAGTCTGAACTATCATGAATGAGATACTTTGCATTATTTTTTCATACCAAATCTTGGAAATCAGGCATTTATTTTACATTCACAGCATATCTTAATTTGGACTATACACATTTCAAATGCTCAATAGCTATATATGGCTAGTGGCTACCTTATTGGATATCACAGCTCTAGCTGCTGTGTTAAGAATTTAAGTAGCTTCATACATTGCTGATGGGGATGTAAAATGGTGCAGCTGTGAAACGGTACAACTTTAGAAAGTTATTCGACAGTTCATAAAAAAGTTAAACACAGAATGCCATATGACCCAGAAGTTCTACTCCTAGGTATATACGTAAGAGAATTGAAAATATTTCCATGCAAAAACTGATATGTGAATATTCCTGGCAGCACAATTCACAGTAGCCAAAAAGTGGAAATAGCCAAGTGCTCATCAACTGATGAATGGGTAAATAAAATATAGTATATCCATACATTGGTCTATTAGCCAGAAAAAGGAATGAAGGACTGATTCCTACTGCAGCTTGGATGAATGTTGAAAACTTTTGGTAAGTGAAAGAAGTCAGATATACAAGGCACATATGGTATGAATCCATTTATGTGACATGAATAGAGCAGGCAAACTCATAGAGGCAGAAAGCAGATTACTGGTTGCTGGGGGCTGGTGGTGGGAAGATGGAGTATGGGAAGTGACAGGTAGGAGGTTTCTTTCTGGAGTGATGAAAATGTTCTGAAATTAGATAGTGATTGTGCTCGCAAAACTTTGAGAATATGCTCAAAGCCACTGAACTGCACATTTAAAAGGATGAATTGTATGATATGTGAATTACATTGCAATTGAAAAATAGATGTTAAGGAAAGAGGGTAGTCATTTAGGAGACTATTATAATAGCACTGGGAAAAAAATAAAGATGGCTTGGACTAGAGTGGCAGCAGCACAGGTTGTGAGACATGGCAGGATTCTGAGCATTTTTTGAAAAGTAGAGCCAAGTAATTTTCTGATGGACTTTGGTCTGAGTGTCTAGAAAGATGGAGGTTTCATTACCAATATGGGGTATGACAGTAGAAAAAAACTGTGGTAGTTATAAACAGAAGTTTGCTTTTGGATACAGATTCAAGATGCCCACTGATGTTCAAATGGGGATATCCAGTAAGCAGCTGGCTGCACAAATGAGGGATCAGGGGAGATGAGTACTAGAAGAGGAAATTTGAGCAAAACTGCCTGTGTGTGTGTTACTCCAACTCTCAGTCATGTCCAACTCTTAACGACCCCATGGACTGGGGCCTGCAGAATTTCATCTGTGAAATTCTCCAGGCAAGAATACTGGAGTGGGTTGTCGCTTCCTACTCCAAGGGATCTTTCTGACACAGGGATCCAACCCAGGTCTTCTGCATTGCAGGCAGATTCTTTACCGTTTCAGCCACCAGCGAGGCTTAACACTATAAATGATATTTAAGACCATGAGATTGGATGAAGTCACTTAGAAGGTCAGGTTAAATAGAGCAGAAAAAAGGTGTGAAGCCTGAGTCCTGATTTATCCCCATGCATGGTGGTCAGGAAAATGAAGAAGAAGCAGCAGAAGCGACAGAGAAACAGTGACCCATCAGGTATAAGAAAAATCAGAAATGAATGAAGAGCACATAAGGAAAGTGTTTCAAGAACTGATTGACCCACAGTGTCACGTGCTGTTGATATGTCAAGTAAGATGGGGACTGAGAAATGACCACTAGATCCATCAGCATGGAGGTCATTGATCACCTTGGTGTGGTCAGGGTGAAAGGAGACTGTTGGGTCAAGAGAGAATGGATTATTGCAAATATAAGTAGATTAAAGGGAACTAGCATCACATTATTTTTCTAAGGTGGAAGCAGTAAAAGTCTATTTTGATGCTAATGTAGACAATCCAGAGAACATTGCTGGACTGTAATTGAAGCAATAGGTATGAAAATATTTTAAATATTTAGAAAAATATTTCAAAATAAAAACAAATGTATGGTATGGCCTTTGGAAGGATGTTCTCTTGATTCTATCTTAGAGGAGGTAACTGTGGAATGAGATGACTCACTTGGGTTGCTCATGTACTTTTTTTTTCCTCTGAACTTTGTAAACTCATTGGGAGTGTGCTCAGAACAAAGTAATGAGATACAGTTTATCCCTCTAAGAAGTCAAGTAGATAGCAGCATATTGTGTAAAGTGGAGAAAGGAAACCAAGGGGAGGTAGATGCCCAAGGCAGAAAATAGGAGCTGTGCACAGTGCATTTGGTATGCTGGTTTTTAAGATGCAGATCAGTGAACTCAGTTGCCATCTCAAGGGTAACTCCAAGATTGCAGGAGACATTTTTCTCAGGGTTTAAGCATTAGACTATTCTTGAAGAGGCTGGAAACTGTTTACTCATCAAACATTTCCCTAATGATTACAACATTGTATGCCCTTTCCAAGACTCGTAGTAAATCAATGGGTTAGGTCAGGAAATGGGTTGTAAAGTCTCTTGGGTCATTTTTTCCCATTTTTCTCTGTCTGTGGAGTTGAATTGAGTCAGCCTTTGATTTCAGCCGAAGGAACTGCACTATTGAGCTCAAATAGCAGCCTGCTAGTTTCACAAAAAGCCCTGAGAATCTTCAAGCTTCCTCTGAGACTTCCCAGCGATTCTAATATCTCTGCCACTGTTCCCCAAGGGACTTCAATTCTGTAGGTTCAATCACCACCTTCTGTGATGAAACAGAAATGATGCTCTGCAAGGAATAGCTTTCTGTAGGAGGGGACACTAGCCCTCACTGCCTTCCTTTTTGTCTTTAAATATGCATTTCCCCTTAGAAATGTGGTTTTTAGGGGTTCAGTTCAGTTTAGTTGCTCAGTTGTGTCCAACTCTTTGCAACCCCATGAATCGCAGCACGCCAGGCCTCCCTATCCATCACCAACTCCCTGAGTTTACCTAAATTCACGTCCATTGAGTTGGTGATGTCATCCAGCCATCTATCTCATCCTCTGTCATCCCCTTCTCCTCCTGCCCCCAATCCTTCCCAGCACCAGGGTCTTTTCCAATGAGTCAACTCTTTGCATGAGGTGGTCAAAGTATTGGAGTTTCAGCTTCAACATCACTCCTTCCCATGAACACCCAGGACTGATCTCCTTTAGGATGGACTGATTGGATCTCCTTGAAGTTCAAGGGACTCTCAAGAGTCTTCCCCAACACCACTGTTCAAAAGCATCAATTCTTTGGTGCTCAGCTTTCTTCACCGTCCAACTCTCACATCCATACATGACTACTGGAAAAACCATAGCCTTGACTAGCCTTGACATTACTTTGTTGGCAAAGTAATGTCTCTGCTTTTTAATATGCTGTCTGGGTTGGTCATAACTTTCCTCCCAAGGAGTAAGCCTCTTTTAATTTCATGGCTGAAATCATCATCTGAGGTGATTTTGGAGCCCAGAACAATAAAGTTTGACGCCAGTAGAGTCCTCACCAATGTGCCCATCGTTGACTCTTGATAGTGCTAATCAACTGTATAATATTGTTTAATTTTGCCAGTCTCCTGATGCCATGCCATCTGTCTCTCTGATTTTCAGCCAGTGTCCTGCTATTGGTTTCCACTATTTCCCCGTCTATTTGCCATGAAGTGATGGGACCAGATGCCATAATCTTAGTTTTCTGAATGTTGAGCTTTAAGCCAACTTTTTCACTCTCCTCTTTCACTTTCATCAAGAGGCTTTTTAATTCCTCTTCACTTTCTGCCATAAAGGTGGTGTCATCTGCATATCTGAGGTTATTGATATTTCTCCTGGCAATCTTGATTCCACCTTGTGCTTCTTCCAGCCCAGCATTTCTCATGATATACTCTGCATATAAGTTTAAAAAGCAGGGTGACACTATACAGCCTTGACGTACTCCTTTTCCTATTTGGAACCAGTCTGTTGTTCCATGTCCAGTTCTAACCATTGCTTCCTGACTTGTATACAGGTTTCTCAAGAGACAGGTCAGGTGGTCTGGTATTCCCATCTCTTTCAGAATTTTCCACAGTTTGTTGTGATCCACACAGTCAAAGGCTTTGGCATAGACAATAAAGCAGAAATAGATGTTTTTCTGGAATTCTCTTGCTTTATCGATGATCCAGCAGATTTTTAGGGGTAGTGGTATTTGATTCTTAATTAGCAATCTGTCCTAGCTCTGGATACCATTTTACTTTATATTCTTTAGTTGAACCATGAATAGGTTGAATGTCCAAACAGACTCTACTAATACCAGGGTGTAACCAAGAGGAAGAAAACTGAAATAAACTAAAGGCAGTAGCCTAGATAATTTGTGTTAGAGGACAGGGATTTTTTTTTTTTTTTTATTTTCTACTTGAGTTTTGCTGAGTGACTGATGACTCTCTATGTAACTCCCAGGGCACTCACAAGTGAAAAACATGTCTATTTTGCTACATGTAAGATTTTTGCTATCCAGACCTGTGAGATCAAGATCGAAAAAGCTGCAGGAGTTCTATCCCCCTCCTGCCTAAGATCTGCTGTTTGGGTACCACCTATGTACCACCACCAGGATCAGGTTACTTTAATTTGCCTCTACCTGGGAAGAAAGAAATTTATAGAGAAGACAACATCTAGGAGCCTATTCCAAATTCTCATGCCACCTCTATGAAATCAAAGCTTTCTTTTCCAGTTACCACTTTGCTACCGCTGCCTACACACACTCCCCTAAAAACAACTAGAATGAGTGGGGCCCAGAGCAGGGCTGCTTTGCTTCCACAGGAAGCTTTGCCCTAGATAAGGCATGAATTTTGTTTTTTTCAGGCAGAACTTGAGAAGCTTGCAGAGCCAGCCTTTCTGGGAATCCAGTCTGAAGCTTGTATAGCCATTTCGTTTTCATGGCTTTTGTCTTTTCTCTCAAACATCTACAACTGGAACCTTGACTTTTAAAAATACTAAATTCTTTAGCGCCTCAAGAACTGGGACCAAATAATCCTCCCTGTCAATATCAGAGTCCTGCTCTAGTTACCCAATTCCTATCTCCCTAAGTCAACCATCTGTATTCCTGGATGTTGCCATTTTCTGCCAATAGACTCTGCTTCCCAGGTGGTTCAGGGGTAAAGAATTCACCTGCCGCTGAGGGAGATGCAGGACACATGGGTTCAATCCTTGGGTCAGGAAGATCCCATGGAGGAGGAAATGGCAACCCACTCCAGTATTCTTGCCTGGAGAATTCTATGGGCAGAGAAACCTGGCGGACTGCAGTCCACAGAGTCACAGTCGGACAGAGCTGAGCACAGGTGCACGCCAGTAGAGTCCTCACCAATGTGCCCATCGTTGACTCTTGATAGTGCTAATCAACTGTATAATATTGTTTAATTTTGCCAGTCTCCTGATGCCATGCCATCTGTCTCTCTGATTTTCAGCCAGTGTCCTGCTATTGGTGTCTCTTCAAGTACTTTCCCACCATAAGGCCTTCTGATGTCTTAGTGGGTCCTTCCTGCTCCAACTTGATGTAATCAACCATCACTGTCACTTTAGTAGGTCCTCAGGAACTCTCCCAAAGAATTGGTCATCTGAGCTTCCTCAGTTTTTATGTAGATATAAAATCTTATAATCCATATTATCAGAGATTCAGATTCCTTTTTAAAAAATCTTACCTAAATTTGAGCTTTTGAAGTTACATTAATTATTGATCTTGGAGAATTCAGCCCTTTTGATTTGTAACAAGATTCATAAATGACTTTTAAGACATTTGGGAAAAATATTTAAAACTCATGATATTAGACTTTAAGTCTATATTAAGTGCCATCCCTTAATTCTTGAAGGAATTGATTAAGGAATAAATACATTAGAATTAGATAAAAGATTCTCAACTTAGGCTGCAAAATGGAATCACCTGGGGATCTTTAAAAACATACTGATGCCTGGGTCCTATCATCAGAGACTCTGATTAATTTCTCCA
Organism: Antilocapra americana; assembly: GCA_007570785.1. NCBI lineage: Eukaryota > Metazoa > Chordata > Mammalia > Artiodactyla > Antilocapridae > Antilocapra > Antilocapra americana. Next base: position 5,841,336 of record ML661338.1, on the reverse strand, counting down.
GGGTCCATCTAGGCATTAGAATTTTTTAAAGTTCCCCAAATGATCCTGGTATGAATCAAGTTCAAGAATAATTTAATTAGATTAATATCATTTAATGATAATTTTAAAAATAATGAATATTGTATATGTGTTTGAGAAAAACAAAAGAAAATGTCATATACCATGCAGAGATAAGCACTTAAAAATTTTTGGTTTATCCATACACAGGCACATAGGTACATATATCAGTTCAGTTCAGTTCAGTCACTTAGTCATGTCCAACTATTTGCAACCCCATGGACTGCAGCATGCCAGGCCTCCCTGTCCATCACCAACTCCTGGAGTTTACTCAAACTCATGTCCATTGATTCGGTGATGCTATCCAAACATCTTATCCTCTATCATCCCCTTCTCCTCCCACCTTCTGTCTTTCCCAGCATCACGGTCTTTTCTAATGGGTCAGTTCTTTGCATCAGGTGGCCAAAGTCTTGGAGTTTCAACTTCAACATCACTCTTTCCAATGAATATTCAGGACTGATTTTCTTTAGGGTGGACGGATTGGATTTCCTTTTAGTCCAAGGGACTCTCAAGAGTCTTTTCCAATACCACAGTTCAAAAGGCACTCAGCTTTTTGTATAGTCCAACTCTCATGTCCATACATGACTACTGGAAAAACCATAGCCTTGACTAGACAGACCTTTGTTGGTGAAGTAACATCTCTGCTTTTTAATATGCTGTCTAGGTTGGTCATAACTTTCCTTCCAAGGAGTAAACATCTTTTAATTTCATGGTTGTAGTCACAATCTGCAGTGATTTTTGAGCCCCCCAAAATAAAGTCTGCCACTGTTTCCACTGTTTTCCCATCTATTTACCATGAAGTGATGGGACCAGATGCCATGATCTTAGTTTTTTGAATGTTGAGCTTTAAGCCAACTTTTTCACTCGCTTCTTCCACTTTCATCAAGAGGCTCTTTAGTTCTTCTCTTTCTGCCATAAGGGTGGTGTTATTTGTATATCTGAAGTAGATTATTGATATTTCTCCCAGCAATCTTGATTCCAGCTTGTGTTTCATCCAGCCAAGCAGTTTTCATGATGTACTCTGCATATAAGTTAAAAAAGCAGGGTGACAATATACAGCCTTAACATACTCCTTTCCCTATTTGGAACCAGTGTGTTGTTCCATGTCCAATTCTAACCATTTCTTCCTGACCTGCATACAGATTACTCAAGAGGCAGGTCAGGTGGTGTGGTATTCCCATCTTTTTCAGAATTTTCCATAGTTTATTGTGAGCCACACAGTCAAAGACTTTGGCATAGTCAATAAAGCAGAATAGATGTTTTTCTGGAATTCTCTTGCTTTTTTGATGATCCAACAGATGTTGGCAATTTGATCTCTGGTTCCTCTGCCTTTTCTAAATCCAGCTTCAGCATCTGGAAGTTCACAGTTCACATTCTATTGAAGCCTGACTTGAAGGATTTTGAGCATTACTTTACTAGCATGTGAGATGAGTGCAATTGTGTGGTAGTTTGAGCATTCTTTGGCATTGCCTTTCTTTGGGATTGGAATGAAAACTGACCTTTTCCATTCCTGTGGCCACTGCTGAGTTTTCCAAATTTGCTGGCATATTGAGTATAGCCCCTTCACAGCATCAATTTTTTAGGATTTGAAAGAGCTCAACTAGAATCCCATCACCTCCACTAGCTTGGTTTGTAGTAATACTTCCTAAGGCCCACTTGACTTCAGATTCCAGAATATCTGCTTCTAGGTGAGTGATCACACCATCATGATTATCTGGGTCTTGAAGATCTTTTTTGTACAGTTCCGTGTATTCTTGCCACCTTTCCTTAATATCTTCTGCTTCTGTTAGGTCCATACTATTTCTGTCCTTTATTGTGCCCATCTTTGCATGAAATGTTCCCTTGGTATCTCTAGTATTCATGAAGAGATCTCTAGTCTTATAAAAAAATTTTTTTAATGTATTAGTTTGTTTGATTTTTTTTCTATAACCTTTTGCACTGAGTATTATTATCTACATTTACAAAAGGGATATCGGCATTCAAAGAGGTTGATTTACTGATGCGAACTCTACTGAGTGATAGAGCTGTCTTGCAGACAGTGGACATTCCCCCACACTTGGTCAGGTCTGTGTAGGAGGGGAGGACACGGTCAGGCTCACTCTAGTGTAGAGTTAACACTCTACTGCTTTAAAGGCCCAGAAACTTGATTGTTACTCTGCTCATGTTTCGATGCAGATGAACTGATTTGTACTAATAATATTCACAGGACACCAATGTGTAATAATGTTCATGTATTCTTCAAAAACTGTTAAATAAACTCAGGCATCTGTCTTGGCTTTTTCTCTCTTGTAAAGAGTCAAAATAGGTTTCAAATTATTATCAAACATTTGCTTAGAAAACTAGATTATTGAGTGAATGCTGACATTAAGCTGCAGAAAATTGGATGCATGTGGAAATAAGGGAAATAAGTCCCACGAAATCATGGATGTTAAGATATCCTCTCTCTAAACAGTGTGGGGTCACCAATTCCTGGGCTTTGGTTTTCCCTCATGGAGACTCTGTACAAATTGACTGCCTTTTTATCCTCACAATTTTTCCCTCAATCATGTGAACAGTGGTGTTAATTTCTCACCCTTGTTTAGCCTCTGGCTCCCTTCACATCTCAAGTCTTGGTTAGGTTTCTGGGAATGGCTACTCTTCCTGCTTTATTTAATGGAACACCTCATTCCTTGCTTTCGCTGCTCAAATTCTGTCACAGATAATACTGTCATCATCATCATTTGAGGTACTTGTTAAGAAGTGCAGTCTCCTCTCTCTACATTTTTAACAAGCACCTCAAATCACGATGATGGTATTTGTGCAGCAGAAATTAATACAACATCATAAAGCAATTATCCTCCAATAATAATAATATAGAGTCATGGAGTACACACCAGAAATTCTACATTAGAATCTCTGATTTGAGACCTGAAAACCTAGCTTCTAAGAAAATACCTAGGTGATATGCATGCAAGCTATATTCAGACTTCTGCAGAGGGCTTACTTTACCTATCATATGTTGCTTGTAAGGGTTTGACCCTGAAGAAATCACCTTGTTTTCATTCTAAGTGAAGTAACAAGTTAGCTAAAGTTAAAAAGTAAGAGGAATTATAAAATACAGAATCTGCTAATTTAAGCAATGGACATAACTAGTCCATATTCTTTAAGTATTTTTTAAAAAATCATTTTATAATAAAATCAAATAGAATATTATAATGCTTTACTGAAGTTTGAAAATAACAGCCCGAAAAAAGGAGAAATAAAAATAAGGATTGGGCTGTATCTATAACATCAACAATAGGAGATAAAAAGACATCAAGAGGTTGTGTGGGTTTAACATCTGGTTTGTATCATAGCATGGTTGATCTGATTATCTCTGATATTTAATATGGCTGCAAAAAACATGAAGGACTGAAAAATGATCATCTCTGAGGCCCCACAAAGACTAGGAGAGAGTAACAGAAAGGGATCAAGAGAAAACAGACAGTCTCCTTCATGGTTTCTCTAGGGTTATTTAGATGGCATGAGATCAATGACAAAATGATAAAAAGTGATTTCTGAACCATATTCTTTAATTTACTTTGTCATTAACATCCTACCTTAGAAGATAATAGTGGGAATGGATGACCATCTCAAGAAAACAGCAGATATCAAGAGATATTTATTAACTTGGCTAATAAAAGAGTTGACTATTTGACTAGCCTTGGCCTGGAATGACTTGAAAGATGTCCGTACATAGGCTGGTAGGCAGCTCTGTGCCATTTCCCTAGAGAACAGTGTGGGAAAATATTTTACAGCAAAGCCTTGTACTAGCTCCACACAAAGGCTTCCAGTCTGGATGCTAGTGAGAGATTGCTAGGAAGGAAATATTTCTCTGTATCTCTCTAGAGAACTTTAGGAATGGATCTGAAGCCCTGTAAGAATGAACAAGGCATCATTTACTTTTGTGTTTTTCTCACCTGCCTCACTCCCAGATGGTGGTGGTTGGGCAGGGCAGGGGGGTGGCGCTAAGTCTTCCTTAGAGTTCGGTTTCTTGTTGATGCTCTTCAATCTTCCAAGCTGGTATGAGATTTCTCCTTAAGTAAGTTGGAGTACTGTCAGCAACTTGTATATTCTGCCAGTTGTGGCAGATTCATTATTTTACAATAATTTAATGGCAACCCACTGGGAAATCCCATGGACAGAGGAGCCTGGTGGGCTACAGTCCATTGAGTTGCAAAGAGTTGGACAGGACTGATGGCTTGACTCTTTAGCACAGAACAGTAGACTCAAGTTTATTGGAGAGTAGGAGAATTTTTTTTTAACACCTATTTTCTTTTCTTCTAATTCAATGGCAGTGAATTTAAAGCAAATTCATGGAACTCTGAGGCACTAAGGTAAATTCAAGTGTGGTAAGCTCTGGTGAGAAATATATCTGGATATGTAACATTGTTTGAAGCACAGCAGAATAAAGGCTGAGTGGCTGCCGGTATTCTCTCTTGCACATTAGTATCTCAATTTTGCATTACAGCCTAAATTATTTAGGTTTTGCAGTATCTTAGCAGATTTTTAAGGTATTCTTAGAAAATATTTGTGCTGCAGCCCCGTCGACACATCAGACGGGTAGGGGACATTTTTTGTGATGAGGTAAGATGATTAAGACCTTGACTTCAAATAGGTAATAACATCTTCAGCGGTGGAGAAATCGCCTTTTCCCAGATGGACAAATCAACCACCACATCTGCAAGTTGGATGCTATTCAGCTCTCCACCCCCCTGCCCTGCTTTTCTCTTTAGGTGACCAGGAGTCCCAAGTGGATTAGGGACACTGTATTTGGAAATGCAAAGGGAAATAGTGTTAAGTTTAACAAATGATTTCAACACTGTCACTTTGATGGCTATACAAGAGCCTCGCTAGAATTTTAAATAAATGCTACCTGGTTTAGAGATGAGGGTTACTAATTTTTTGAGCTACAGAAACAGGTTAGGAGTCACTGCACCAGACCTAAGATCATGTACCTGGGAACTCAGAGGAGCTCATTGCTCTCTTCAGGATGCCAGGGAGCACCACACCTGCCTCCCTCATTCAAATCTCTCCAACATCCTGGCCTAATTAGCACCTCCAGATGAACCCCAAAACTGCATCCAAATTTCAGGATATGTTTATGACTATGAAATGTTATAGAAAGCCAAATGGTAGCATGGTTCTCGTAGACTATGTAAAGTAAGGAGCCCTTTAGTTTAGCTTTGGAAATAAACACCAAGCCCAGAAGAAGTCAGAGTTGGCTTAATAAAAACAATGACCTTAGCAATTTCATTATTTTCATTTTTGTCACTTTCTGTTTTGTTGGGGCAAGAAACTGTAGTTGGTCCATTTTGATTCTTGATCTATCAGCATAATCCAATCCCAAGCCTATTTAGTCAGTTGATTATTTAATCAGTTGATATGTATTTAAATGAAATGACAGGGGTCTTTGGGAATTCAGGATATTGCCTATGAGGCTATTTTCTGTGTGTGTGTGTGTGTATGTCTGTCTGTCTGTTATGTACATCCACCAGTGTTGCTCAGGGGAGAGACAGAGACTATTCACTCTAAGCGAAGAATATGGCTCTGTGTAAATATAGGTAGGGCCAATGCAAGCACAGCAAGTCAATTATCCTATATGACCTAAATGCTTTGTTTTTTAAGTTCAATAGTCAGTACAGTTATTTCAAAATGAAAATATTGATTCATTTTAAGTACCATATACTTTTAATTTCCTGTCTATATTCCTAAGAGTATCTATTCAAAACAAGAATAAAAGCATTGTTTTGAATTATATTATATTTTCAAACATTTTGTGTGTTTGGCAGGTAAGAGTAGATTCAACTTTATCTGCAACATGAACATATTAGCATCCCTGCTTTTATCAGAAACTGTATAAAAAATGTTATCAACATTTTGTACTGTTTAGGACATTACAGTGTTTATTTAATGTTTGACTTCAAATAAATTTAAAAGCAATACGCAGTGGATGTCTTTGCAAAGAGGAATGGAATTGTTGTCAGAGAGATGCAGAGGGAAGTGAGTAGCTTCCTTTTTTGAATGTTGAATACATAGTAATTCATTTTATTATCTCAAATCACACTGTATATCTGAAATGTTAATGGCAACTTTTTTAAATACTTCACAGCCTATAAAGGCTTCTTACCTTTCTTCATAGACAAGAAAGAGTCTGAGATATATCTCTACCCATTTTTAAAATGATTGTTTATCAATCCTTAGTTTCCTCTACCTGTCTGCTCTTTCCCAAAAGGAGACCTATGTAAAGTTTGAGAGTTGCCACAAATTACTGGAGAGCAGTAGTAAAATAGTTCCTTTTGTTTTCCCTTTTTTTCACTTTAAAGTTTTTTTTACTTTTTAACCTAAATCTTCCATGGAAGTACTCTCAGGGTATTTATTTCAGAAAATTTTCATGGATTTTATATAAATTGCATTAGACCATTCTGAACACAAACTAATTGAAAAAACACCTGACATTATTTATTAATTTACTTAGGGTGCACTGGGTCTTCCTTGCTGCAAGCAGGCTTTCTCTAGGTGTGTTGAGTGGGGGCCGCTCTCTAGTGGCAGTGATGAGCCTCTGATTGTGGTGGTCCCTCCTGTTGCCGAGCATGGGCTCTAGGGTGTGCGGCTGCAGTGGTTGCGATGCGAGGACTCAGTATTGCAGCTCCTGTGCTCAATAGCTGTGGTGCATGAGCCTAGTGGCTCCATGCCATGTGGGATCCTCCTGGTTAGAAACTGCATCTCCTGCATTGGCAGGCAGAGTCTTTACCACTAAGCCACGAGGAGAACCCAAACCTCACATTTTTAATGTGACTCTGAAGATAAGCTCTGATCTTTTAGTTGCTGCTGCAGACTCTCTTTACCTATATCCACATGGCAACCTGTTAATATTCCTGTTTACAAATCAGCAAATGCCTAATGCTTCTCTCATCATCTTCCTCTTCCGTTACCTCCTTGGATTCCTTCATCCAACTGCTCAACACTAGATTTTTTTTCTCACCTTCCCCACACATCTTTCGAAACATATTGCTCTCATTGGTCCTCACCCACTGGGCCTCACTACACTTGATTCACCATTCTCCCCGATGTCCAGGAGGATTAAGGCTGAGGAGTGTCAATGAAGTGGGAGGGGAAAGTGTTTGGATAATACTTTAATTTACATTCCTTTGTAACAGAAGAAAGTTTACCAAGCATTCATCCCATTACACACATCAATTTGCTCTTTATAGAGGTGTCCTGAGAACAAAGTGGTGTCAGCTCAGAGGTTGGTCCTTTCATTTCAGGAGTAACATCCACTTCTGAAATCATAGGCCCCAAGAACAATGACCAAGGTCACCATCCATGGCCAGGCTGTGCTTTGTTTGAGAAGAGATAGCCCTTCAATGCTGAGAAACCCAGCTTCCAGGAACTCCAGGCCTCAGCCCAGGCACTGTCTTTCACGTAGCCCTGCAGAGAACAATTGTGTGAAGCATGGTGACCTCAGAAGCCCAAAGCCTTGCAGGCTATTTATGAATGCAGTGTGCTCCGAAAACGGGCTCAGGATGAGGAAGCCCTATCAGAGCTTGATTTAGCTCCCACTCTGCCTGTGTGAGCATCCTAGGAGAAAACAAGTGTAAATATAGCAACAACCCATGCAAAGGTGGAAGACCAGTTGCATTTATACTTCTGAGATCAAAACTGAGAGCTCTTCAGGGTAGTTTTAGCCAAACAAGTAGAATTCATTGTGTATTTGTCACTAGTAAGATTATCCAGGTTTTGTTCATGGTCTCTTTTATGAGGAAGGTGAAAAATCTAGCCAATGAATTCTCAGGGTATGTATTTACAGTGTAATACATCACACTGGATATGAGGATAAATAATATCATTCATCTCTGAAATATGTTGGTCTCATTGTTATTTCCAGAATAATCTAAATAGATGAAAATGACCTCTTTCCTAGAAGTTCATCCATTTTGGTTTAAGGCAGTTTATCATTTTGTTTGTGGGAATTAGGCCTGATCTGAAAACGCCCTCAGCAGACTTTGTATAACTGATCTGCTGTGGCATATGCAGCGGCTAACGCAGAATGATGCAGGACCCCAGACTCCCTGGCTCAGAACCTCCTGAAGCTTGTTCCCTTCTCATGGACGATGTATTCACTTTACAAAGGGTTCCATGCTGCTTAAGATCTAGAGTGCTTTTCATGAAGTGTCACATGCTTAGGTTGAGGCGGATGCTAATTTAATTAAAATGTCACAAAACACAAATACCATCCACTGAAACTGGCCCTTCACTGGTGAGAACATGGCATTTAGAAGCAGTTGCAGGTTGTGACAGCAGGTAAGGTGAAGAGTGGAAGAAGGCTGACAGTATAAAATACTGCAAATCTACTGAGAAGCAACACAGCCACATTAAGTGCTAGCACCAATGGAGGTCGCCAGGTTGATGCAATAATTCTTTTGGTTCAAGTTAAATAAATAAATAATCAATAAAAGATCCAAACCTTTAAGCACAAAAGTTGTTCACTGTAATTTGTAATAACCAATCTGGCAGTCCCTAAAGAACAGAAAACAAAATCATGAATATGCATACTGGGGCTATCTCAGTCTAGCCATTGGTGTAATCACTCAAGCATATGTTAATTTCAAGAATTGCATATGTATGCATTTTGAAATATCTGTATATGTATATCAGATATATGTTGAAATTACATATTTCAGTTCAAAAATGTGAGTCATATGCTAGCTGTTCAAAGGCATTTCCTATGATAGTACAAATAATCTTGATACAATTCTCTGAAAAAATTTTAAGAGATTTGCTGTGAACTTTTCTGTATTCAAATAAAACTCTATTCTATCTTCATGTCCTCTGGAAAGGATATAGGGTAAGCTTTACAGATATCTTATGTATATATTTTTAAAACATATTTTCCACCCAGTACTAGTAGGAGGATCAGCTGCTTATCATTTGTAACTATGTGCTGGTAACAGTTTCTCTCCAGAGTCATAAGTTTATATACGAGAATAAATAGACCTTTCCCTTCTCAGTCTTTACTTACAGATATGGAGTCCGCACCCCAGACAATGGAGCCATTTGTGAAATAATATAGTTCATAATACAACAATAGCTCCTCAGAACCGAAGCATTGCATGGAGTGTAACAGAGGAAATGTGGCATGGAGGAAATGACATCACTTTTAGACTGAGCAAGGGTCTTAATGTCTCATAGGTCATAGGAATGCAAGTTGTCTACTTATATAGACAACTACAAAACTATACAAGTATATGTGTTCTATATGTATAGAATACATATTTTCATAAAGTAAGCTTTGGATCAAGAAATTACAACTGAAAGCACTGATAGAAGTCAAGTGTTCCAAAAGGTGATGTTGCCTAGATATGAAGAAATGAAAAGAGACATTGTTACCTCAGAGTCATTGAGGAAAATATATATAACTTTGCATCTCACCAGAAAGATGAGGTAAGATGTTATAAAGGAATGCCTATGGGCTTCCCCCGTGGCTCAGCTGGTAAGAAATCCGCCCGCAACGCGAGAGACCTGAGTTTGATCCCTGAGTTGGGAAGATCCTCTGGATAAGGGAAAGGCTACCCTCTCCAGTACTTTGGCCTGGAGAATTCCATGGACTGTATAGTCCATGATGTCCTGAAGAGTCAGACACGACTGAGCGACTTTCACTCATACTATAAGCTTTGGAGTAGGGCTAGGGTGAGGCTAACTTATAAGCGGATTGTGGAAAATAGCAACCTTTGAATCCTTTTTGTTTTACTCTGCATAATTATTCTGATGATTTTAAATGTGATTGATGACAAGGGCTCACCTACTATCTGAGAATTATACCTGTCTGTAACTTAAAGGAATTAGAAATGCATGAGTTTTTTTTTTTTTTTTAAAGTCAAGGAGAGGATTCAGAAATCTTAAACTGAAAATAACAAGCACTCTCACCAAATTATTTACCTAGGGGAATGTATTTCAAGTCAGATTCAAGATTCTGACTGATGAGTTGATGGGTATGTCTGAGTTCCACAAAGGAACATGAATTCAAGGGGGAAAATGTGTACTGAGGAGGAAAGAACTTTATTTAAAGGCATTGAAATAGATGTTCAAAAAGGGTGTGCTACTGGGGACTAGGAAAGGAGAAACTCTGTAACTAGGATCAAGGATAGATGTGAAACATACAGGGAGAGTGAGGTGTAGGCGCAGAGAGAGAGGTTTACAGATGTGCATATAAGAAGAATCTCCCTCTTCAGCTTGAAGGAGACAGAGCAGTCACTTTGAGGTCTGACATGTAAGAATCATCTTCTATTCTGCAGCTGTCTCTGTATTAGTATTTTGATACCAGAGCTCATGTCTGTAAACAAAAAATGAAATGTCAGATTCACCAGTCTAAGTTCCATCAAGAAATTCATTATAAAGTTCCCAAATTCAGCAGCTTAATTATGAGCTTGATCTTGACAGCAAATGTCAGGATGTGACAGTATTGGCTGAATCTGATGCATGGCAACTGAACACAGTTTAGAAATTCTAGTATGTCAGCCTTGACCACCAGACCTAGCAAATCCAAAGATAGTTGTGATGTAAAGCTTATTTTAAATCAATGAATAGGGTTGTACATTTAAGTATAATCAGGATTCTATCAATCTTTTATCACTGTATATGTTCAGCTAAGTCTATCATCAGCTTCCTGAAACATCTCAGGAATGAGAGCTGTATGTATTTCATAATATTTGTTTCAGAATGCACTTCAGACCATAGTTAGAGAAGACGGGTTTTCATGCACACATACACATAATCCTCCTGGGAAAAGAAGGGGTATAGCATTGCTCATTTTTGGGTTTCTCATGTTGCTCTTAACACAATGACTTGACCTCAATAAGTATTTCTTAACTGAATAAAATATAACACTTCCCTTTTACATTACCCCATTAACATCATTAGAAGTGATTTTAATGTCAGGGAAGCTAGACATGCATTTCCAGTTAATTTTCGTACCACATAATGGAGAACACTAAACTCAGATTCAGGTGGAGCTGGGTTCAGCTTCTGATTCATTTTATTAGCTAGACGATCTCCAGGGAGGTTATGATAATTTTAGAGGCTCTACTTCCTCCATTGGAAGGCAGGGAATAAAAACTGACCTGGCTTATTTTGTAAGACTGTTATGAAGATTGATTGAGATATATGCATGCACCATATAAAATATACAACCCATACCAGGGTGCATCTTAATGACATTTAACAGTTATGGCACTCTTCCAGCCTGCTCTCTATCCTTATCATTTTTCTCACATTTTATTTACAAGACATTTTCCTTTTTCAGCTGGGAACAAACAGTAGGATTTAGTTACTGCAGAGACTATTCAATGGAGCTTTCACAGAAGACATATTACAGCTTTGGAAAGTCATTTCTCATTACATTGAAAGCTTTAATTTTGAAGAGAAACACATGTTTTGCCAACCATGGGAACATGTAGTCTATTATGTGCAAACAATATGAAAATTACCATTTGCAAGTGTTTTTGGACCTAATTCTAAGATTGCCAAGGAAATGGAAAGAAGAAATTGAAATCTTTGTAGCAGCTCCGAGCTTGTGCTTTACCTCAACCCACCCTTTCGCTCTGCAAGCACCAAAGTTTGATGTTTGTTTCTAAATTAAGAACACAGTTTCCTAGAGGTTCTATATTTGGGAGAAGATTTCCCTTGTCTCGATATACACCCTTTCCTGTGCGCTTTGCAGAAACCCAGATGGGAGTTTTTCTAAAACCAAGTAAACAATCTCAATTCCTTTGCTGTTATCTTAAATTCGAATTGAGATCAGTAGCTTTGGAAAAATCGTTGGTAATCTGACATGAGTAAGGAAGTCTTCTAATGCTGCATTTGGAGAATAAGGCCCCACCTCTTCTCTGCTTTCATCACCTGCAATTTCCGTGTGTAATGACCTTACACACTACTTTATAAAGGTTGTTTTTTCCATCTCCCTGCTATAAAGAGGAGGATGTTTTTTTCCATCTCCCTGCTATCTCTCTCATTGCAAAGAGAGTCCTTATGTTTTTATCTTTAGGTCTCCTGGCCTTAGCGTGGCTTTGACACAAGATATGTGATGGATATGTATCTGTTGAAAGGATGGATAATCGGATGTGTGTAAAATTTATAGTCCAAATACAGAATGAAATGAATTTATCAGAAGATCAGACCATATTGGCTTACCCAAATTGTTGAATAACTTTAACAAAGTGATGAAAATACTGTATAGTGATTAAGAGCACAGGTTGGGAGTAAGACAGAATTAGGTTCAAAGCCAGTTCTGCCCCTTTCCCTGGCTATGTGACTTGGACAAGTTATTAGCCCCTCTGTAATGATTATCATTATTACAGCTCTTAGAGCATTATCCTCCTTATCTATAAAGTATGGGATGGGTATAAGGACTGAAAGAGGTAAAGTATAAAAAGTATAAAGAATGTCTGGATAATAATAGTAAAAAAAGACTTTTAACCACTAGAAGCACTAGACTCTTGTTTTAGGTAGTGACTTCCCTTGTGCAGCTTTTCATTCAGTCCTATCAAAGCTAAGTTTTCCCTCTGGCAAATTGTTTCATTTCCAGTTTTCCCTAATGGATGAATTCTTTTTTTTCCTCTTTATGATAGATTAAGGAGGGGCAGCTGAATGCCATAGATCACTCTAACTTCCTTTGGAAATTACTTCATTGATTTCTGAAATGACAAAGGACCTGTAATGTACCTATAAATATGCTCACTAAGTCACAAATTGCTCGTGGCAGCACAGGAAATCTCAGTATACTGTCCAGGCATCTTCCTTCCCCAAAGAGGCATTTTCCTGAGGGCATTCAGCCTGGACTCATTATCGTAAGTACAGCTGGACCTGGCGTCATGAATCAGGGAACAACTTTCCAGTTCCTGTTCCTCTGCGAGTTCCTTTAGTGGGCAGGCTTTTAGGCTGAAGTGATAGCTTAGCAATAAGAACATTTGCACAAAATGAGATAATCTGCCACTAATCTACTTTTCTCTTAATTATCAGAGCCTGGACTCTAGAAGGAGTGTCTTTTGAACCACAGAGGACTCTGGTGAGACGGTGTTATCTAAAGATTCAGAGAATTTAAGAATAATTTCTTAGTCTCAAGTATTTCATTTGAAGGCATTTCACTACAATTCATGTGCTCTGCTACTTGGAGGTCTGCTCATAAGTTCTTCACAATGAAGAAAGCAACCAGGATATGGGGATGACATCAGTGGCTCCATTGCGTGTAAATTAGCCCCCAGATGCCTGCAGAACAGCCCCAGAGAGTTTTGACATCCCTCTCTGGAGCAGGGATATCTTCAGATCATTATATCAAGCCTGGTGGATATACATTTTGTGAATCATAGTAACACATAGTGAACGTCGTTCAGTTGTGTCTAGCTCTTTGTGACCCCATGGACTGTAGCCTGCCAGTCTCCTCTGTCCATGGAATTCTCGAGGCCAGAATACTGGAATGGGTAGCCATTCCCTTCTCTAGGGGATCTTCCCAACCCAGGGATCGAACCCAGGTCTCCGACATTGCAGGCAGATTCTTTACCAGCTGAGCCACCAGGGAAGCCCTTTGTGAATCATACTTATCAGTATGAATTTAAGCTCAATCAAGCCCTGGTTTGGTTGGGTGGCTTAATGGTAAAATTCATTTATTTTTTGTCCCTCTTGATATTGCTATTTCCATCACATGCCATATGGGCTATACTTCCCTTTTGGGTTTTATTAATTTCTCTGAGACCATTTCAGTTTGTTTTTCTGCAAATCCTCCAGGACTTCCAGTTTCACAGGTTAAGTGTTTAAATAATACATTTAGCGTTCTTTGGAGGAACACACCGGCACAGCAGCATCAGCGTTAATGCCTCCTGCTCCTTCGGAACCATCCAGCACAGCTCACTGATGGGGGGTAGCCGGCAGTCCCAGCTCACTGCTCTCACCAGAATGAGTGTCACAAGAAAACATGGTTCCTATGTCAAAGAGAAGTAATTTGATCCAAGTACAGAATACTCTCTGACGCGCATCCTCAGTCGCTTCCGTTGTGTCTGACTCTTTGTGACCCTATGGACTGTAGTCCACCAGGCTCCTCTGTCCATGGGATTCTGCAGGCAAGAATACTGGAGTGGGTTACCACACCCTCCTCCAGGGTATCTTCCCAACCCAGGGACTGAACCTGTGTCTCCTGAGTCTCCTGCATTGGCAGGCAGGTTCTTTAATGTTGAGTCACCTGGGAAGCCCCTCTCCTTCTGATACCTTATATTTATTTTTTAGGTGCCCTATTTGAACTTTTAATCATCCAACAGAGGCAGAAATTACTACCCACCATCAATCTTTGCTTTGTAGTTGGGAAGGCCCCCGTGCTCAAGGATTACAGAGGAGTGCAGATTAAATTCCTCTTTTCAACTTCTTAAATGGGGACCCATTATCTCTCCAATGTTCTTGGCCTTTGTGGGAGAAAAAAAAAGGCCAAAGGATCTAAATCTGTTCAGACTTGCAGCCTAGAGTAAAGAGAATGAAAATCTCCTGGGTAGGGCTTGTTCAAGCCTCTTTAATGGCAGGCACACGACCCTGACGGCAGCTTTGATGTCACTTTCTTTAGAAAAATTTATCAAGCGTTTATCTCTGGGGTTTACGTTGTTTCTTTTGGAGAGAATCCATCAAGTGTCTGCAGTGGCTCTAAGGCTGATCCCCTTGAACCTGCCCTAAACTGAGCCAGAGTTTGTTGTTAACTGCAGGCAGTTAGTCACTGAGCCGTTAGAACAAATCAGAACCTTGGGGGGAGCCAGGGTTTTTATCCTCCTCCTCGCTGCTTGTCTCCCTGAAGTTCTGTGTTCTTCTATCTGATGCTTCTGTCAATCCTCCTGTATGAGGATTAGGTCTAAAGCATTTCTATTTATCAGTTATTATAAAGTTTCCTTCACGGCAGGCTATGTATATCTATTTTTATAAAAAGGAAATTTGGTGAAGACAGCTTACTTTTTAAAATGGGATGAAAGCTAATCTCTTCCAGTTTTGTCTTCTACTGTCAAAAACATCCATATTTCTGGGTAGCTTCCTGCATCTTTCCTGCTGCAATGTAAAAGCAGGGCCAGAATTTTTGTACTGAGAGTGCTTAATCATTATAGTGTTCTTAGTGAGCTTTCAGTGGTAAGGAATAACATATACTTTCATATTTCAAAAACAAGTAACTCCAGAAAGTAGCATTTTTCTTGAGAGCTGAACAATAAAATGCTTTATATTGACAAATTTGGGGTAGAAATTTTTCTAAAGTATATTGTGCACTTCTTTCATGAAAAAAAAAAAACACCAAACTATTCCATGCATATTTTTGACTTTTTAATGTCAAGTAATTGTCATGAACATTTATTATATTTCTCTGCCATAGACATACTGAGACCTTGGGATCTATGGAGCTCTTTGTGTCTGTTCACCCTTATATCAGTCGTCCACATTGTTCTGCCACATTTTGGTGATCTTTTGTCTGACTTTTGTAAACTACCTTCTTCATTGCTTTTACTCTTTGCTCCCATCTCACGATGTATTCTGGAGATCTCTAAGAGCTCCCAACTAACAAAGCATATGAGCTCTGGTGCATGAACATTAAGGCACATATTTGGATTACTCTATCCCTGGAAAACATTGTATTCAGTTGTTCCACATGCCATTATGATACATGTTACTCTGGCATTGAAAGGGATCTTTTAAATGAATTAAAATGCTGGGTACTGTGCTTAGTTGCGACCAACTCTTTGTGACCCCATGGACTGTAGCTCTCCAGGCTCCTCTGTCCATGGAATTTTCCAGGCAAGAATACTGGAGTGAGTTGTTATGTCCTTCTCCAGGGAATCTTCCCAACCCAGGGATGGAACCCAGGTCTCCCACATTGCAGGCGGATTCTTTACTGTCTGAGGCTCCTCCAGGGGGTCTTCCCAACCCACGAATGTAATCCATGTCTCCTGTGTCTCCCACATTGGCAGGCACATTCTTTACCACTAGCACCACCTGGGAAGCCCTATTTGTTTATTATGTGATCTCAAATAGAGCATGAAATGCAGAATAGCAAACAAATGAGTATTATTTGTAACAATAAACTCAAATGGGCCAGAATTACAACTTTATATAAGAATGAAGATCAGGATTATTACATTAAAAATGTAGATCCCTAGATACCCTCCAAGCCTTCTGGGTCAGAATTTCCAAAAGTAGCATTCTAGATTTTTAAATTAGCAACCATGGTAAATCTGACACACACAAAATCAAATCACACAAAACTGATTTGGGACCATGCTCTGCATAATATTGAAAATGGTTTATCATCATAACAATTATCAATGTGCATTGAAGCATAGTGATACTAGTTATAAAAATTTCCGACTGATAAATAATCAAATTTATGATCATCAGTCTTTCCTTTAGAAAAGCTCTGTGAAGTAGAAAATCTATCTCAGTGTGAAAACATTCTTAGTAGGTATTTTTACTCTCAAAATTCTAAATGGGCTGCAGAGTATCTGTGAACCTCTTTAAAAGCACATGCAAAAAATGTTTATCTTAATATACCATATGCATTTTTCCAGGAAGAAAGTTGATAATCAAGTTTTTGTCCCCATCTTAGAAATGAGACAACTAAGGCTCAGAGAGATTAAGGAACTTGCCTTAGTAAGTTTCTTAACTACTTGCCTTAGTAGTTTAGAAATGAGTCATCATTACCCTGAGTAGTTAAGAAATTTCTTAGCTGGATAGAACTAGGATCCCAAAGATAGGTGTGTCTGATTCCAAACCTGTGCTCTTTCCCACTCAAGCTCAGGGCCTCTTAAGTTGCTATAAGTGCCTCCTTTCATTATTCTTGGAGAACCTGCCTGATTTGCCATGAGGCTGTGCTTCCCATGGCCCCGATCATTCTTTACCAGCTTTGTTCACTGCCTGACAGGTCAACCCTGTCTTAATCGTCTAATCACAATGTAATCAAGCTCTTTTCTTACCATTGCCCTGGTTCTCTGTCCTATTTGATCTCATTTTGTTTACTGAAATTGCTAACTTGCTTTCTCCAAGGGAGTTTCTCTAAGATTATCAGATAACAACCGCAGCGGATATATTAAGTGGGTTCAGGGCAGCCCCCTTGTCCATCCTCCATGCTCTTTCTTCTCAGCTTATCTGGAATAGCATCTGAAGCAGCTAAGAAACTTAAACTGCCATCTGAGTAAAGCCAGCTTGATTTCTGCCTAGCAACAGGCAAGAGAGCTTGCCAATGGCAGTGTTTGTTTATCACATTCAAGTGCCTACTCATTTAAAAGACAAACCAATCCTCTTGGTTGAGTCATTATTATTTTTTATAATAATTGTTTCTCTTGTATTACTCATCTAAGATGGGCCCTTATTAAAAAAGTGGGCTTTTTTCCCCTCCATATAACATGGTGATATTCTTAATCTTTAGCAAGTGTTAGAACTTAATCTTAATTCAATGATTAAAACAGGGTTGACTTGTCAGGCAGTGCACACTAAAGCCCAAGGACAGACAAAGGGAGAGAAAAGAAATGAACGATGTTACTAGAGGATCCTTCAGTGCTAGGGAAGAGATAGACCTCTGAAAACTATGTGAGACCACCAGGTCCCACTTTTTTTCATGCAATAAATATTTTTTGAGACATCTGCTGTGGGCCATGTGCACGGCTAAGAGCTAGGGACACAGAGGTGATTAAGAAACAGTATATGTTCTCTCAAAGCTCAGTGTTGAATTAAGGAGACAGAGGCAAATAGCTATCGTGGTGGCTGCAGTTTGTATATACATTAAGGACACTCTTGGTGATGAAGAGTGGAAACAGCTGGTATCTTGGAATATGAAAGAAGGAACTGCTCCTTTGGGCCAACTTTGGGTTTTCTTCTCACTCATCACCATACAGAGTTAGGTATATTTGATCATCTGCTCTAGGGAAAAGAAAAAAAAAAATCACATAGGACAGTTAAATTTTCAAAGGGTTTGAAGACTAGCTATCCAGAGCTGCTTCTCTAAAGAGGCTGAGAGTGCATCAATCTATCATTGAAATCTGCCAGTAACATGATGTCCAGCCTAGAGGAATTAGAAACTAATCTCTTCCAGAAACTCATGATTTAAAACTCTATCCACGGTTGAAATCAGAACTGACTCTGGAGAATAATATTCCTGGGAGTATAAACAATACAGTAAAAAGAAAGAACACAGATGAATAAATCTCTGGCCAGACTGAAATTTTTCCCTGAAATATGTTAGATTAACTGGCTCCTTGTGGTTCAGATTTTCTTCCTGAAATATATTGGAATCATTGCTTCAAATGTTTTATATTCAGATTTGGCCAGAGCTATATTATTAAATTAACTGGATTAACTTTAACCAATTTAAATGCAATTGGGCAAGTATATAAAATTAATCATATACCAGTTAATTAACATTCCATTTAAAATGTAATGATATGAAATAAAATATTTTTTTGAGTAATGCTTTTTCAAAGCCTACTACAAAAGAGTTCATTCAATTCTATATCTTCTCTTTTGAGAGGATCTCAAAATAAAACATGTTTAAAACCCCCAAATTTATATTTCATCAGCCTTCCTTTCTTTACTAATTCATTTTGAATTCACACAAAAAACTACCAGGTAATGGTTCAATTCTGGGTTGCTAGAATACAGATGTGAATAATATGAACTATCTACTTTCTAAGAGTTCAGTAGTAACAGAGCTACAGACACACTCACTGTACTCAAAGTAATACAGTAATTGCAATAAAAGTATAATTGTGGAGTATTTCAGGAGACAGAATGGGAAGCAACTTCTTATCAGAAGGACACATGGGCAGAGACAAAATGGACCAGGGCTTTGAATGTTTATTAGAAAGGAATTTAATATGATCAGGTCCACAATATCTCCTGGAGAAGGAAATGGCAACCTACTCCAGTATTCTTGCCTGGAGAATCCCATGGACAGAGGAGCCTGGCAGGCTACAATCCATAGGGTCACAAGAGTTGGACACAGCTTAGTGATGAAACAACCACCACCACATTATCTATCAAGGAAAAGAGACTAAAAATGTTATGACTTTAAACATTTGAAAATAATTTTTGTATAATAATGATTAACTGCTATGTTCCACTTCATCAGAATGGAATACAAAATAAGATATTTATTTTGAAGTTTAAACAGTTATAATTCTGGTTCCTCTATTTTGTCAAAATGGCAAGAGTCTTACAGGATTTCTCTTCTGAAGCAACTGATGTCTAGCAGTCTTTGAGGAATTCTCACAGTAAACTCAACCTATATTTACTGGGCTCTATTACATCCTAGTACAGTTCTAGGCACTGGAGTAGAGATACTGGTGGACCTTCACAGAGCTTGCTTTCCAGTTGGGAGAAACAGTCACTATTCTTCAACCTACAGGCTGAAGAATAAACATGTACTAAATCAATAAATGACAAGGAAAATGTAAGCACAATGCCAGAATTACATTTGGGTAATGTGGTGATCAGTGACATGGTAATCAGGGCAGGGCTTTCTTTCTTTTTTTTTTTTTTTAATTTTCTTTATTGTGTTGGTTTTGCCATACATTGACATGAATCCACCATGGGTATACATATGTTCCCCCTCCAGAACCCCCATCCCTTCTCCCTCCCGATTCCCTCCCCCTGGGTCATCTTGGTGCACCAGCCCCGAGCATCAACCCTGGGCTGGCGATTGATTTCACATATGATACTTAACATGTTTCAATGCCATTCTCCCATATCATCCCACCCTTGCCCTCTTCCACAGAGTCCACGAGACTGTTCTATACATCTGCGTTCCTTTTGCTGTCTCGCATGCAGGGTTCTCGTTACCGTCTTTCTAAATTCCATATATATGCGTTAGTATACTGTATTGTTGTTGTTCCTTCTGGCTTACTTCACTCTGGATAATAGACTCCAGTTCCGTCCACCTGAGTAGAACTGGAAGCAACCTAAATGCCCATCAACTGACAAATAGATAAGAAAGCTGTGGTACATATACACAATGGAATATTACTCAGCATTAAAAAAAAATTCATTTGAATCAGTTCTACTCAGGGCAGGGCTTTCTGAGGGTAGAGGGTACTTGAACTGAAATCTGAGTGGTCAAAAGCTGTCTTGGCTGGAGTACATGAGTGAGGCTGAAAGAGGAGAGAGTAGGGATTGGTCCTGTGGAGTCTGGTAGTGAGTTGAGCTTTAGCACCCTTTTGCTGGGAAACCACTGGAGCTTTTTATAGTTAGTAGAGTAGTAGCATGATCTGATTAATAGTTTTTCAAGATTCATCTGTATGTGGACTGGATTGTAGCTATAAGATTGGAACTAGGGTGAGCCATTTAGAGTTATGATACTGATCCAGGTGAGATTCATAGGGGACTTGAAAACTGTGGGCTCCTATAGATGCGTTTGGGAGGTGATATGATTAGACCTGAATTAAGTATGGCAGGGGGATTGAAAATGATTTGTATATTGTCCCACCAATCCCATGCTGCTATTATGACTAGCATTTTGTAATGCTAGAGATTTCTGGGTCACCTTATGCTATAAGGCAAGTGGCTTTTCCTGGCTATGTCCTTGCTTGAAATCAACTTGCCCCAAGAACAGAAGCTATCCTCACCTCTAAAAATCCAAATGCCCAACTAAGCCAAAGTATGCTGTTGAACAAATTTTAATTGAAAATTTGAAATTTCAACACTTTTAATGTCAGAGTCTGAGTTTTTGTGCAAAGACTAAAAAGTGCAAAGGTAGCTTTCTCTCCTGGACCAAAAGGAAATCTTTATTCTCATAATTGAGAGTCTAGATACCCCACACTCTCCTCTTCTGCCCATTATAGGTGATGTTTCCTCTCCACTTGGCCCTGGATGATTAACACGTATAAATTCTTTCCCTGCATGAGACTCTCATATATCCATCTACTGTATACAGATTCTTCTTGACCCAGAAGAAGCAATTGTAATAGAGGATTCAAAGTCTTAATGATTTATCTTAAATAACTTTGTGTAGGATACTGACAGTCTAACTTACATGTATGGGGAAAAGGTTTACCTAATAACAAACTCCAATTTTCATTACAGAGCCAAACATTTAGTGTATTATTCTACAATATCTGTATATAGGTTTATGGTTACTTTATCAAATTCTCAAAGAACAGTGGGTAAGACTTTTTATTTTTTTGTTTTATTTTTTCATTTTATTTTACACTTTTGACCTCATAAAGTTTTTACTTAATGATTTGCTCTGACTATTTGGCTTGTTCTGGAACAAAGAGGTTCTTTTGTAAAAATAATTGGTTCTCAATCCAGAAACCAGTTCTAACATCATTTTCATTTGGCAATTGTCCATAAGTAAAACAATAAAGAAATTAAAATTACTCCTTGTTTGCTTCTCCATTTATAATTTCTGCACCATCATCAAAGGGAGAGTGGAGAAGAGGAAGGCAATATTCTATCTGAAAGTCTGAGATTTCAGTAGTAAGTGGAGATTACGCGTTCTGGGTGTGATCCTGAGCAGGGTTTTTGTTGAAGATGAGAGGGCAGGGAAAGGTCATGCATGAAAATCACCTGAGGGGCTGTTGCAAGCACACTCAGTATTCTCTCTCCCTCAGGAACACCTAATTTATAGTCAGCAATGTAACAGAAAAGGCACAAGCGCATTAAATCATGCAAAAGAAGCCTCATAAATTCTAATTAATCATGAAAGAATGAGTCACGGAACTAAGGCATCAGTTGGTTTATGTGTGAAACTCTTACATGCCTTACAAAATAAATGATTTCACTAGCTTCTTTTATGTAGACCTTGACTCTCTAAGAGTTTTCTGATTCTTAGAAATAAAAATCATCTTTGTGTATTTTATGCCTTTTGGATATGAAGTTAACTAAAAAGTTATTAAGTTCAAATAATGTGCTTCTCTGAAGAATAAGTCATGTCTGACTCTTTGTGACCCCCATGGACTATACAGTCCATGGAATTTTCCAGGTCAGAATACTGGAGTGGGTAGCCTTTCCCTTTTCTAGGGGATCTTCCCAACCCAGAGATCGCACCCAGGTCTCCCACACTGCAGGTGAATTCTTTACCAGCTAAGCCACAAGGGAAGCCCAAGAATACTGGAGTGGGTAGCTTATCCCTCTGCCAAGGGATCTTCCAGACCCAGGAATCAAACCGGGGTCTCCTGCATTGCAGGCTGATTCTTTACCAACTGAGCAATCAGGAAAACCTGAAGAATAAGTAATAAACACACACTGAATTTAAAGTTTAAGATTACATGTCCTCTAATAATCTCATTTTCCTTGGATGTTGGTTGTCACATATCTTAAACAGGAACCCAAAAATTTAACAGGAGAAGACAGAAGAGCTCCTTCAGGGAGAAGACCTGTGTTGTTGAGGTGTGGCGGATGGCTGTTGGGTGTGTACCTTCTGAGTGCCCACTGGAAAGGGTCTTGTCTTCTCCTTCCTCCTTCCTTCTCCATTAAATGCTCTCCAGTTCTGTCTCTGTCTGACTCTCTCACACACAGTTACTCTTTAAAAACTGAAAAAATAAAACAAAACTGGGTTTGAGAGACTGGCACCAAACCATTGGCAAATGGTGCCAGCAAATTCTAGCAAATTCTCGTTGCTACAGGAAAAGCCTTTAGAAAGAAAAACCCTTTGTGACAAGTAGTAGGTAATGAGAAGATAAACTTGAAAAATACAATATACCTTTGTTTATGATCATTACATGTGTGAACTGGGTGTTTCACCATTTTAAAAAGTTTTCAAAGTAATCTCATAACAACATTCAGCCACACAATACTCTCACATGTACATTCCAGGTATCACTTTTCCCTAAGATATGCTTGCATTAAAGACTCCAGGAGATACCTCACCAGTTAATTTAACTCTTTATCCAATTTCAAAATTGGGATATCATGTGAAAACACAGATAAGGTATCCCAGAAGGAGTTTCTGGATTTTTGTGTTATCCATTTTTACTTCTTTCTGATCCTCAGGCGTATATATTTTCTCTGGCCTGTTGGAGCCTAAAGAAGGTTGAGTGCTGAAAAATTGGTGCTTTTGAATTGTGGTGTTGAAGACTCTTGAGAGTCCCTTGGACTTCAAAGAGATCAAACCAGTCAATCCTAAAGGAAATCAGCCCTGAATATTCATTGGAAGGACTGATGTTGAAGTTGAAGATCCAATACTTTGGCCATCTGATACAAAGAGCCAACTAATTGGAAAAGACCCTGATGCTGGGAAAAATTGAAGGCAAGAGGAGAAGGAAGAGGCAGAGGATAAGATGGTTAGATAGCATCAATGACTCAATGGACATGAGTTTGAGCAAACTCTGGAAGATAATGAAGGACAGGGAAGCCTGGCATGCTGCAGTTCATGGGGTCTCAACGAGTCAGATATGTCTTTGCAACTGAACAACATTCTTCCTCTTGCTTTACTGGCAGTTAAAGCAAGATGTTAAATTTTCTACCTGAGACCATCAAGGAAACTCACCTATTTATTCTTTCTGTTTCTCATTTATTCATTTAAAACTTTTTAAAATTTTATTTTGGAGTATAGTTGATTAACAATGTTTTATTCGTTTCAGATGTACACCAAAGTGATTCAATTATATATATACATGTATCTATCTATTCTTTTTCAAATTTTTCCCCATTTGGGTTATTACAGAATATTGAGCAGTTGGTTATCTGTTTTAAATATAGCAGTGTATACATGTCAATCCCAAATTCTCAATATATAGTACTAGTTCTTCTAGATTCTAACTTTGAATCCTGACTCAAACTATCTGAGCTTACCTTTTTCTTTTCAATATATGTGTACCAATATTCCCTTCATCCTCCCCAAAGACAACACTAGGTACTTACTTAACTATCTTATTTCTAGCAAAAAATAACTTACTTTCCTTAAAGCCTAGAGCTTTTCTTATATGACAAAAGTTGATAGAATTGTTTCTCTAGCTTGGTTGAGAATTCTTTTCATTAGGGAGTTGGTTTAATTTTTACTGCAGCTATCTGCTCCCCAAGTAATTCTGTTTTACATATGAATCACATATAAAAGCACCCAAGATAGGCAATCTATATGTGTTTTTCAAGATGATTTTTAAAAACCTCCCCCATCTTTCAGCACAGAATACCACATATAAGAAGATCTCATTTTGCTCTCTATTTAAAGCAAAGAACAGTCTTATTCTATTGAAACTAATTTCCTTTGGTAATTTTTGATGATACATGTTAATTAAAATTTTAAAATGAGAAGAGAGTATACTATTCTGGGAAAATTTTTAAATACCACCATTGCCCCCCAAGAACTTTGTCATCTTTCTCAAGTATTACTTGTACTTGTATTGGGTTGGCCCCAAAGTTCATCTGAGTTTTTCCATAACATCCTACAGAAAAATCCAAACAAACTTCTTGGCTAGTCCAATACCTTTGGTGTGCTGTTTCAATTGACATAACAGATGCCATATTTCTGTCAGAGCAAATCTTTCTTGAGGAGGATCCTTATCATCCAACTTCATGGGCCTCTGCAATAAAGTGAGTTGCCAGGTGGAGTCCAGTGAATCTCAGAAGGCCTGTGGCACTGAGTCAATGAAACCAGAAGATGTACCTACCAGTGCCCAGCTGGCTCTAGCTTATATACTCTTCCTCTGATTCAAATGGAAAAGATGAGGCTATTCTGGCTGCAAGGCAGGTGTAGGGTCAAAGCATTCTTGCATATGCTTTACTCTCATAAGCTGGCAAATCCACATATTCACTACAACATCTGCATAGAGCAGAAATCTTGGAATATTTCCCATTTCCAAGGGAAATTTCTAGGATCATTCAGCTAATCAAAGTCATACCTTGAGGTCCAGTACAAAGGGGTAATGCCTGTAACTTTTTTCTAGTCTGTCAAGTTCTGAATATGAGAAGTCCAGTGACACCAACCCATGGGCTCAATAAGATTTAAAAACGCAGATCTAAGTACATGTATATATCTTTCAACTATAACAAAATTGACCCATCACTAGGCCACATGATTGCCAGGTTAGTTGCCCAGGTTCTGAGCTTTGGCAACTCTGGAGTCAATCCATTTGTTCTTTGTCTGCTCAGTGAAAGCTTAAGGAGGCATTTCAGTAGCCAGCTCTGTTGTACAAAGAAGTCCTATGGAGAGGGATCAACCAGCTACCTACTCCGCTCCTCCACAGTGCACACAATGTCCCTGAAAAGCAGTGCTAAGAACACAGTGACCAATTCTGTATTACTACATGGGCACACTGTGAAGCCGGAAATGGCACTGTGATTTTACACTACCTGAAAACAACATACTCTTGTATTTCTGTTGAGTAGAACAGAACTAAACAATTCTTTTTTTTTACTATATCTCAGCTAATTCATTAAATGATTTCATGATTGACTTGGGAAAGGCAAGAAAAATATAGTAATCATTTTTCTCTGAACAAGACTTTAAATTTCATTAAAAATCTATGTATTACATTAATTCAAAAAGCAAAACAACAACAACAAAAGGAAGCTGAAGGGGCTTGGAGGACTCAGAATTAGCAAATTATTTTTATATGTTTCATTGCCTTCCTTCTCCCAGGCAAAATAGAAACACAAATGAGCCACAAATCTCTCAAATCATCAAATCTAACTCCTAAGTAGAAATTCTCTGGTATTCTAGCCCTAAATATTTTAGATTCTACAGAAACTTGGATAATTCTAAAGTTTGGTTGATATCCATAGCAATCTATAATCAAGTCAGTAAAAGTTTTATTTAACTGCATTAATACCATCATCCTCTAAATTCACAATGAGCTTTCCATAAACTTGTGTAAGACATAATTCTTTAAACTATTTTGCATTTAGTCAGGAATATATCATGAGTAAATGACATAAAAAGGAATTTAAATTTTGGTGCATAAAGAATAGTCACCTATTCTTTATGACAGCTAATTTTTAATTTGCATATAGAAAAATTTCAGATTCCCTGGAAATAGATAAGTGCAAAGTATATTCATCAGCTCTCAATCACCTGTCCTTTAGACAGTCTCTCCAACTCAAATACCTGAAAGAACAAATGCTGGTGCCAGTGTTTTTCTAGTTTTATGACGCATTTACTAGCATACCTAAATAGATTGAAGACCTTGTCATAATCAAAGATGGCTGGAAGGATAAATCCGGTTTCAAAGGAGTGTTGCTTGCTTTTTTTCTAAAGCTCAGGCTCATAATGCATGATATTCCGGTTAAGCTTCACTACCAATGCAGTCCAGAAAAACTTTCCCCAGACTGAAAACTGAAATCTAGCTGAGGTTCTCTTCCCGCAGAGAAAGTGTTCCATGACACAGGGCTGAGTGGTAGCAGAGGGAGGAGTTGGATATGGAGGGACTAAGCACAGTTAGTGGCCTTTGGAGCACGGGGTATTTGGTTCTCTCCAGGTCTATTGTGTGTGATGGTTGGATAGGGGCTGGGCCAGGGCTTCAGGGCATTGCCCGGAAGAATTCAGAATGTTCACAGATGGATTGCTGTGGATTACTACTGCTGCCCACCCAACCTCTCAAAAATACATCTTTGACAAAGAAACCTACTCTTCTCCCAATCTTAGGAGCAGAGAAATATTGCAGAAAGAGATGATAAGTTTACACGGCTTCGTCTAAAATCCTCCAAGTCCAAGAGGCTGTCTGTGTGTGCTGCTGCTGCTAAGTCTCTGTGTGTGGTCTTGCACAAAAAGGCAATGTGGTTGAATTTACAAATCAAAAAGGTTAATGGTGGTCGGATCAACAGTCTCCAGAACAAAAAACAACACATATAATTGGACAGAATTCAAATAGTCTCATCACAGAATGTGAATAATAAAGGTGAATAGGAAAAATCAGGAATTTAGATTGAGTTCAGATGATGTCAAAGGCTAAATGCCTGGATAGTATTAACTCTCTACTTTAAAGATGCTTTTCCATAAAACTTCAAGAACTTTTCCTTTCACATTAGCAGAAATACCATATTTCCTGACGTATCCCTCTAACTCATTCAGGCCTGGGTCCAGAACATAAGACAAGTCATCTCTCCAACTCTTTAGGCCTTTGATCAAGGCCCATAGTCACAAAACTCCCTTGCTCTGCTTGTCTCCCAGGGCCTGTTCATGGGATGACTAGGGACTGGGTGGCTTGGGTGTGTCTTCTGTTGCCCTTTCTGTCCTCACTGCCATGCCAGGCTGGGCCGGGCATGTACTAAGACAGCTGCTGGGTTTCACTGCAGGAAATAGGTAACTTTTGGGGGAGAGTGAGGTGAGGCCCGTGTCTAATTTGTTGAATAGATTATAAACAGCTTTGGGATATTTCAAGATGCAAGACTGCATTTAAAGGTAAGGGGTTATTAGGAAGCGTGGTAATAATAGTCATAACAGTCATTAGTGTCCTAATAAAATACAAACAAAGGAAATGAGAACATGTATCTTTAATAATCTGATGCTAACACAACAAACCAAACAAAATAAATAAGTGAAACCGGCTTTTGGCTTCTTTGGAATGGACAATGACTTGCCCACTGAATATATTTACATCTTTGCAAGAGAGTATGTGAAAGCTATCATGTATGACAAGGCATTAAAAAAAAAATCAAACTGTTTTTATGTTCCTTCAGTACATTTGAATCTAATTTCAGTGTTTACCAAAAGGAAATAACAACTTGGCTGGGCACACTGTGTAAACCTACGTGCTGTCAACTGCCAAGAAAAAATAAAGTACTTCCTCCCTTCTAGCCAGTCCTTCCTCTTACGGCAGAGGTCCCCAGCCTCCGGGACCCAGTGCCTGATAATCTGAGGTGGAGCTGATGTAATAATAATACAAACAAAATGCACAATAAATGTAATCGTTTGAATCATCCCGAAACCATCCCCCTACCCCAGTCTGTGGAAGAATTATCTTCCACAAAACTGGTCACTGGTGCCAAAAAGCCTGGGCACTGCTGCCTTATGAGAAAAGGGGGGGCGCACAGAAGGAGTTCAATAGGCATGTGGATTGTAACCGATCACCTTTTCTTGCTGGTCCTTCTGATTAATGTGATTTTGGAAAATATAAGTTTTCTTTGGTTAGACAGATGGGTAACTACCGAGAGCTTCTAAATCTAGAGTTGTGTGCATAGGCAAGGCAGGCTCTCCAGGTAGACAGAAACTGCCCTAAGGGAATATTCTCAACCGATGATAAAGGTAAGCTAATAATAACCATGTGTGTGTCCCATAAATTAAGAGGCCTTTCCAATTCCCAAGTTTTCTTCCTCTTACAAATATGTGTTTGAGGGTGTGAGTGAGTGTGTGTGTGTGTGTGTGTGTTTTCTCTCATCCAAGTGACCAGATACTCCAACGGGCATTACCAACAGGATATACAGGGTGTGGGTGTCTGGAGGCAGTTACACAGAGCAAACTTTTGAGAGGCAGAGACCTCTTCCAGGAAGTAGGGGGATGGGAAACGTCCTGCTTCTAAGTCTGTTTGGAAAGGGCTGTCCTTGACACATCTTTTCTCCTGAAAGAAAGAAGCAGGACTTAGACAAAGCAAAGCTTGATTCATGGTATATCTTGCTCCAGAAAGGACTGAGAAATTACTTCCTTCTCATGGATGAATGGATTGGCTCACAATTAAATGTATACATTAAGGGATGATGTGGATTTGCTGTGTCCATTGTAATGGGATTTTCTCTCTGCTTTAGATAGATGACTCTTATGTGTTAAGGAACTGCTTACCAAGAGAATAGAGATCGGTATATCAGTTATGCTTTTAAGTTCATATATTCATTATTCACACAATAAATATTTCTTGAATGCTTATTATAAGGCAACCGCTGTGTTACTTTGTGATGGTATATGTGTGTGTGTGTGTGTGTGTGTGTGCGTGCACAATTCTAAACAATCTCCTGTGTGAAATATGCTAAGATTATCATATTGGTAACTGATACATGAAGGATTTTAGATTCTAGAAAGAAAAATCTGAACAATTTGTGGGTAGTATTTCTTTTTGTAAGTTTCTTGTTTTATTGTTCTGCTGGGTTTTCATTGCTACAAGGGGGCTTTTTCCAGTTGTGGTGAGCTGGGGCTACTCTCTAGTTGTGGTGTGCAGGCTTCTCATTGCAGAGGATTCTCATGTGGAGCACAGGCTGTAGGGTGTGGGCTCAGGAGTTGGGGCCCATGGGCTTAGTTGCTGCAAGGTAATGTGGAATCTTCCCGGACTAGGGATCAAACCCATGTCACTTGCATTGGCAGGCAGACTCTTAACCACTGGCCCACCAGGGGGGTCCTAAATTTCTGATATCTGTTACTGTCACTGTCTTATACCCCTCAATATATATTATCTCATTAATCCTCATTTTGATAGCAGTGACCATTATTATTTTATTTTCAAAATGAGGAAGCAAATCTTAGGTTGTATCATTTTGGCAGGGCTGCCAAAACAAAGCCCGCAGATTGGGTAGCTTGCCCAAGGGAAATATATTTTCTCTCCTGTTCTGGAGTTCCTCATTGTGGAAAAGTACCCAGGTTATCAAAGGGTGAGTGCTGTGTCCCTGTACTTTGGGGGTCTTAGCAAGAAATGTGGACACCCACAGGCAGTTCTGCACTCATTTTCTCGTCTGCCTTGAGAACCTTCGTGTAAATAAAACTCTGGTCAGACTCCATGCTGGCAGGTCAGGGTGTACCTGGCATCTTAGAGTTCTCACAGGAAATAGAGCACAATCTGTGAGCCTTCCTAGGTGCAAAAAATAACCAACTTCTCTTGCAGTGTTTAATGAATGGAGGGAAATCATCTACCTACTTTCTTACACATTTTACTATAGCAAATGAGTTTAATCACTTCACGCAATAGGGGGCTCTGAGCGGGGATCACCTTCAGGTAAAAAAGATGCGGATGGATGAAGCTGGGAGAACCCTGGCTGTAGGTCTCTGCTGTGGCCCCGAGTCTATTCACATGATACGGTTCAGTCTGAGGAGCCCTGTTGGGGGTGTGATCTCACTTGTCCACAGAAACAAGCTCTGGGCCCAGGCTGGGTAGGTGCTGAGCGTTACAGCTCCTGCTTCCCGTAGGAGGAAGCTGAGGCTCAGCTAAACAGAAGGACCTTCCAAACCCTATAGCAGTAGGTGCCAAAGCGGGTTAGAACCCAGAGATACTGATTCCCACTCTTCTACTCTGGCCATTCCCTAGTACTTCTTCCCTAAGGCACCACCCTCTGTGTGGCAAAGACTAGTTTGCTGTCATAGCACCCATGGTGAGCAGCATGGGGATGTGACCTCCCTTCACTTCAGGATCACTCATCTCTAACCTGACATGCAGCTGACACCTTCCCTTGTCAGGCCTCAGTGTCAAGACTACCTTCTTAAAATAAAAAGATTTTTACAAAGTAACAGAATCTAAAACTGAGTTGTTCAAATGTTGCTGTTTTTACCTGACCATTCTTATCTTCAAGCAGGATCATTTCCAGGGAAAAGAGGAATGTTCCACCCCTGGTTCCTTAAATAGCCAAAAGCTCCAGTCCAGAATTCAGCATCCTTTACCCCCAAAGTTTCTTGCAGCATAATTTCCCAGTTGGTTGATGCCAAGACAAAAAGACACCCTTTTCATGATTAGAGAGGATCAGTTGCTTAAATGAATTCTTGCCAATGTTGCATTTATGGTTTTACAATAAAATGACCTTTAAGAAAAAGATTATTACCTTCTTAGCACAGTGGTGACCCTCATCTCAAAAGGAGATGCCCACTCCTACCCAGTCATGCTTTGTCACATCACACATCATCCTATCTATTTCCTTTATGGTACTTGATACATGTTTTTAATTACCTTGTTGTGTGTTTGTTTACCTGTTGGCTATATCTCTCTTCCATGAAACAGCAGCTTCATCCAGAGAGGGAGCTGGGGAAGCCTTCCGGCCACTTGCCCTCAGCACCCTCAGCAGAGCCGGGCACACAGTAGGGGTTCGAGGCCAACACCAACCAGGGAACCAGGAGGAGCATGACTACAGAGTCATCCTAAGGCTCACAGAATGGGAAGGAGGCAACTTCATACACTGGGCAAGCTGCTTAGTCTCCGTTTGGTCTTGAGAGACTCATCTTAACCTCTGTTATGAGCTGAATTGTTGTTGTTTAGTTGCTAAGTCATGTCCGACTCTTTTGCTACCCCATGGACTATACCCACCAGGCTCCTCTGTCCATGGGATTTCCCAGGCAAGAATATTGGAGTGGGTTGCCATTTTCTTTTCCAGGGATGAGCTAAATTATTTCCCTCCAACCCCCAAACTCATATCTTGAAGTCCTTACCCCTAGTACCTCAGAATGTGATTGTATTTGGACATAGGGCCTTTAAAAAGGAAGTAAGTTAAAATGAGGTCATTTGGCTCAGCTGGTAAAGAATCTGCCTGCAACACAGGAGACCTGGGTTTGATTCCTGGGTTGGGAAGATCCCCTGGAGAAGGGAGAGGTACCCACTTCAGTATTCTGGCCTGGAGAATTCCATGGACTGTATAGGCCATGGGGTCACAAGAATCAGACACGACTGAGCGACTTTCACTTTCACAATCCAATATGAGCAGTGTCCTAATAAGATGTGGGAATTTGGACACAGACATGTATGGAAGGGAGACAGTGTGAAGATACAGCAAGAAGATGGCCCATCTAAAAGCCAGAGAGAATTCTCAGGAAAATGTAACTCTGCCAAGACCTTAACCTCACACTTCTAGCCTCCAAAACTGTGAGAAAATACATTTCCATTGTTTAAGCTACATTGTCTATGGACTTGGTTATGGCAGCCCTACCAAACTGATACCACCTCTCTGAGATTTATTTCTTCACCTCTAAAATAAAAATAAGAATGCTCACTCCTATTAAATGAGGGTTAATAAGATAATGGATGGAAAGGAACACCACACAGTGATAGGAACAAAGACATCACTCAGAAATACTAGCTGCAAAAACTGCTTTCTTCCTAGAATCTAGCTCCTTCCTGTGTCATAGTTATTCACACGATTATCTTAGCATATTTCACATAGGAAATGGTTTAAAATTATGTGCACCTATATCATTGCACAGAAGCACAATGACTGCCTTACCTTAAGGACTCAAGAGATGTGTCTCTCTGAGGGAGAGGGCAGCAGTTGTGTGGTCATCATGTACTTTCTAGCCTCCATGATTCTGTACAGGCTGTTCCTTGTGCTTGGGAGGCTTTTGCCGCAGAGTTTGGCATGACTGGTTCCTTCACCGCATTCCCTTTCCACCCCAAATAGCACTCAGTGGAGAAGTCTTCCCTCACTCTTTTAAAAAATATTCATTCATTTGGCTGTGTCAGGCCTTAATTGTGGCACACGAGATCTTTCATTGTGGCGTGTGGACTCAGTAGTTGCAGCCACCTGTGGGTAGATGCCCTGCCACCTGTGGTATCTTAGTTCCCCAACCAGGGATCGAACCGGCATCCCATGCACTGGAAGGCATATTCTTAACCAAGGAACACCTAGAGAAGCCTCTGAAAACCCAGTTTATCTCCCTCGACCCAAGTCACTGGATGCATTTCAGATATTGATTCCTTCATCACCTTTTTTATTCCGTGATACCCCATACTTCATGACAGCAGGGGCCCTAGCACATCCATCACTCTCTCCCTTTGATAAAAAATGTCAGTCATCAAATAGCCATTAAATCAAAAAAGAGATAACTGAATCAGGGAGACTACTTCCCATAAAGCTGAGTCCTGGCGAAGGGGCTGATTCTGTGAACTGCACAGTGTATCTTATACTCTGTCCTTGGCCTCCAGGGACATGGCTTCCTGGAGAGGAGAGATCCCGAGGTGCTATAGGAGGATGAGAGATTAAAAAGGAAAGCCAAATGAATTTTTTTTAATGCTGAGTAATATTCCATTGTTTATATGTACCACAGGTTTCTTATACCCTAAAAAAAAAATTCATTTGAATCAGTTCTACTCAGGTGGATGGAACTGGAGCCTATTATCCAGAGTCAAGTAAGCCAGAAGGAAAAACAACAATACAGTATACTAACGCATATATATGGAATTTAGAAAGGTGGTAACGAGAACCCTGCATGCGAGACAGCAAAAGAAACGCAGATGTATAGAACAGACTCATGAACTCTGTGGAAGAGGGCAAGGGTGGGATGATATGGGAGAATAGCATTGAAACATGTTAATTATCATATGTGAAATCAATCGCCAGCCCAGGTTTGATGCTCGGGGCTGGTGCACGGAGATGACCCAGGGGGAGGGAATCGGGAGGGAGGAGGGAGGGGGGTTCTGGAGGGGGAACACATGTATATCCATGGCGGATTCATGTCAATGTATGGCAAAACCAACACAATAAAGTAAAGAAAATTAAAAAAATAAATAAAATAAAATAAAAAGGAAAAAAAAATTTTTTTAATAAATAAATAAATAAAAAGGAAAGCCAGTTAGAGGCGGATTCCCAGCCCAGCTTTGCCACTAACTGGGACACCCTACTGGGGAAGGCACTCAGCCTCACCAAGCCTCACTCTCAGCAAAAAAAAAAAAAAAAAGACTGCAAGTAATTCTACGCTCTGAAGAACTATTGGAAAGATTCACTGAGTAATGTTTTAAAAGCACATGGCAAATAGAAGCTCAGTAAATGGCGTCATTTATAAATATTTTTAAGAGAGAAACTAAAAGGGCAAGCTACTTCACCTGTGTTTTGACCTAATAGAAGGAGTTGAAGATAAGTGTAAAAACTTAGCCATACTGACAGTTTAATATAAAGAGCTAGTGTTTTAACCCATCTGGAAAATATAGATTAGATCTCTGATGCCCTGACCCCCTGAGGGTTCTTTTTTTCCATTATGTGCATGCATGCTGAATTGCTCCAATCCTGTCTGGCTCTTTGCGATCTCATGGACTGGAGTCTCTAAGGCTCCTATGTCCATGTGATTCTCCAGGCAAGAATATTGGAGTGGATTGTCATTCCCTCCTCTAGGGGATCTTCCAGACCCAGGGATCGAACTCACATCTCTTTTGTCTCTTGCACTGGCAGGCGGGTTCTTAGTCACTAGCACCGCCTGGGAAACCCCTTCCCATTATGTAGAACTATTTTATTTTTATTTTGAAAAACATGTAAATTATGTACAGTTGTATTAATATACACATACAGATAGTCAAGTCTATGAGGGCAGAAATAATTTGATGAAATATTTTAAAAATTATTTTTAATTGAATATAGTTGATTTACAAAATTAGTTTCAGGTTTACAGCATAGTGATTTGATATTTTTATAGATTATACTCTTACTATTTATTACAAAATTTTTTTTTTGATGTGGACCATTTTTAAAGTCTTTCTTGAGTTTGATACAATATTCCTTCTGCTGCTTATGTTCTGTTTCTTTAGCCATGAGGCATGTGGAATCTTAGCTCCCTGACCAGGGACTGAGCCACAGCCCCTGCATTAGAAGAGGAAGTCTTAACCACTGGACCACCAGGGAGGTCCCTAGATGGTACTCTATTTAAAGTTATAAACGGAGGGTCCTTCTTGATTTTCTATTGGCCTCCCTTAGATCACAGTGACTCCTACATCTGAAGGATACAATGATATCTTCAGAATGGTCTTCACACTGATGAAAGTTTCCCAATTTGGGGAAGCAAATTATTGATACAGCTTGATATTTAATTACTTAATATTACGGTCATGGGAAGAGGACTTTAAAAGAGCCCCAAGGCACATTTCAGCGGCGTCAGTCACCGTCAGTACCAAGCCCGGTGACATTTCTCATCTGCAACTTGAGGGAGGGAGAGAACTCATAATGCATGTCATGCTGATTTATGCTGATTTCAGTAGGCTCGCCCGGGGCAGGGGGCTAGTGCCTGCATGAAGGCTGCGTTCCGGATATGTGTGGGCGTTTCTCATACTCTATTCTTTTGCCGTGTTTGCTGAGTGGTGGTAAGTCATCATTTTCCCATGAGCGACTGCCTACAGCTTTCTCAGACTTCTGAATCATGCCAGGCTTGGGGCCGTCTTCCCAGCAGGTGCAGTCACCTGAGAAAGATGAGACCCCGCAAGCATCCTCTCCCAGGAGCATCCTCTCCTGTCACCTCTTCCTCTCCTAGGTAATCCCAAGGAAACAAACAGCAGGAGCCAAGTTTGTAAGAGTAAATACCAAAGTGGACCTAGATATTCATGAGGCCTCGGCACATACCAGGGCAATGATTAACATAGTTCTTGAATGTAGTTCCTGCAACACCTTAGTCTTCCCCCTGCCTTGTCTAATGAGTGAAATCAGAGTGTCCCTCACTCCACAGAGGTTGCTGGAATCTTGTGATGAATGAACTGGAAGCAGACCATCTTTAGGAACTTTCTGGACAGCCTCTTTTTACCCTCCACCCTCCTTCCCCAATTAGGGATCCTGCAGTGTCTGGGGAAAGATGCTTTTCTTTTCTGTAAATTACTTGAGTAAGAAAAGAAAAAAAAAAAAAGTCTATTTTCTATGTCCCTCCAGAATTAAAGAGACTTAAGACAAAAATATCTGGGTCTTATATCCAACATCCCCATCTTCCACCAGTCTACCTGTGGATCACCTCCAACCAAATGCACTCCTTGCCTTCTGTCTTGCATCCAGTATCTTGAAAGCAAAGTTTATAATGTCACTTTCTTTTCTTAAGCCTCTCACTTGCTACCCATCATCCCTCAAAGGTCAAAAGTCACCATTTGGCTCCCAATCTCTTCCTGGTCTAGGCCCTCCCCATCCTGTAGCACCTACCTCTCCTCTTATACCCTAACCATGGAACTGGCCATGTGTTCTGTTTCTGGCCCTTGTACATGCTGCTCCTAACACCTACAGCAGTGGTTCTCAAGCCTAGAGATGCCGTGTCCCAGACACACTGTTTGGAGATCTCTGGGGATGGACTCTGAAAACCTCTTAGGTGACTGGAAGGTACAGCCAGCTCAGGTGCAGATGCTCAGCTCTGGCTGAAGGCTGAAGTCCTGAAGTCCCAGTGCCCAGCTCACACTGAGGCCTACAACATTTGAATCCCCATGTGTGGGCCTCACGCATAACTATTTTTTTCCAGTCGCCCTAGGAGTTTGCATTTTGAGAAGCACTGTCCTCAAGGGTGCTTTGCTATGATCCCTGGAAAAACTGGACTTCTTCCGTAGGTCTCAGTCTCATGGAACTTTCTGAGAAGGCTTCCCTGAGCCAGGCGCTCATGTCATGCCGTCCTGCAATGAGGATTCAGTTCAGTTCAGTTCAGCCACTCAGTCGTGTCCAACTCTTTGTGACCCTATGGACTGCAGTATGCCAGGCTTCCCTGTCCATTAGTCATTTCTGGAGCAAGCTCAAACTCAGGGCCATTGAGTCAGTGATGCCATCCAGCCATCCCACCCTCTGTTGTCCCCTTCTCCTCCTGCCTTCAGTCTTTCCCAGCATCAGGGTCTTTTCTAATGAGTTAGTTCTTCACATCGGGTGGCCAAAGTATTGCAGTTTCAGCTTTAGTGTCAGTCCTTCCAATGAATATTTAGGACTGATTTCTTTTAGGATGAACTGGTTGTATCTCCTTGCAGTCCAAGGGACTCTCAAGAGTCTTCTCTAAAACACCAATTCAAAAGCATCAATTCTTCGGTGCTCAGCTTTCTTTATGGTCCAACTCTCACATCCATACATAACTACTGGAAAAACCATAGCTTTGACTAGACAGACCTTGGTCTGTGAAGTAATGTCTCTGCTGTTTAATATGCTGAGGACTCAGCAGGATTCAGTCACGTGGTGAGCCTCTCAAAGGCGAGGACCGTGCTGGCACCCTCAGACCCTAGAACAGGGCCTGTCATCCTCAGCTGGGCACCATGTTGGGAGCACAAAAGGGTTTCTGTCCTTGTGGAGTTCCCAGTAGTCTTGTCAAGTTCTCCATTTACCCATTCTTTCCAGAGACAAAATGTGCAGCAACCTTGCCCTCTGCCCCAGAAGCACGGTACTGACACCCAGGAGCTAGAGCATAGCCTTGCTCAGCTCCCAGCTTTACAGGGACATCCTTCAACAGAAGGGACTCCTGTGGAGAATATTTCCAACCCTGGAAACAGTGATCTCATCCTGTTAGCTCTACAAATGAAAAATTAAAAAGTGAGGACACCAGTAAGGAGAATGCTCAAAGGCTAATTTTCAGAGAAGATTCTGGACATGATTTGTTTCATTTTGAATCATTACTGCGAACAGA
Source organism: Antilocapra americana (assembly GCA_007570785.1). Taxonomy (NCBI): domain Eukaryota; kingdom Metazoa; phylum Chordata; class Mammalia; order Artiodactyla; family Antilocapridae; genus Antilocapra; species Antilocapra americana. The sequence continues at coordinate 5,804,099 of ML661338.1, read as the reverse complement.
GGCAGACTTCATCTGTTGCTGTGTTGTTTAGTTGCTAAGTCTTGTCCAACTCTTGGTGACCCCGTGGGCTATAGCCCGCCAGGTTTCTTTGACCATTGTATTTCCCAGGCAAGAACAGTGGAATGCCTTGCCATTTCCTTCTCCAGGGAATCTTCCTGACCTGTGTCTCCTGCACTGGCAGGGCATTGCAGGCAGATTTTTTTTTTTTTTTAACTCTAAGCCACCTGGGAAGACTTTGTCTGGATGGTTCTAAATGCAACCTGTGGACAGTTGACTGAAAGTGACACTGTTGGAATCACAGATGATGCCCATCAACATGGAAGGATGGCCATGGCAAGAAGATACTGAATGAAAGTCTCAGAAGCGTTGTTCATATGTCATTACTTTTAACCTCTGCAACAAAATACTTCTTTCCAGACTTTAAAGTATCATGCAGGGGGCTGTATTCAAGTCCAGGGTTTGCCACCAACTGTGTGAGCTTGGACAAGTTACTTACCCTTGCTAAACTTAAATCTTCTGGACTATTCAATGTGGACAATTAGGTTTCCCATTTCAGAGGGCTGTTGTGATGATTAAAAGAGATCATACAAGTAAAGTTTCTTAGCATAGTGCCCTGCCTACAGTGATTTAACTGCAACTATTTGCTACTGTTATTACATTCTCTAGCCAAAAGTAGAAAGCCCAAAGAAGATAAATGGGCTAAGACAGGGACCAGGGACATCGTCAGGGACATCTTCTTCATCTCATTGCTGCCTGTTCAGACGGAGGGACTGTAGGGAGCCATAGGTTGCACAAGATCCATTTCCATTCCTTACTGGAATTCAGCTCTGGGTTTTTATCTATCAACATCCCTTTTAAGAACTTTCCATGACTACCCAACCATATCTTCCCTTCTTGCGTGCTTCATTGCTTTCCCTTTCCTTATCTCCTTATATCTGAACAGGCATGAAAACTGATGTCTTGACACACTTGACTATTAGATCCAAGGACTTTCAAGTTTCTTCAATTTCTTATTAATCACTCATTGTCCTGGTACAGCCATCACCATTGGTGGTGGTTTGAGTTTTTATTATTTCAGTTCTCTGAAGCTATTCTGAGTTAATTGTCATGAAACATAATTTATTTTAGACGTTTCCTTTAAGGAATTTCCATTTGTTTAGTTGTTCTTTATTATATGAGCTTTTTCAGTTAACATTTTCTTCTTTACACATTTCATGGTCATTAAGAAGTGAATGGGTTTCCACAGTGGCTCAGATGATAAAGAATATGCTTGCAATGAAGGAGACCTAGGTCTGATCCCTGGGTCAGGAAGATCCCCTGGAGAAGGGACCGGCAACCCACTCCAGTATTCTTGCCTAGAGAATTATGTGGACAGAGGAGCCTGGGAAGCTACAGTCCACGGGGTCACAAAGAGTTGGACACAAGGTAGCGACTGAAAAACAACAATTAAAATATTGTTTATAATCATATGTGAAAATTATCAAAGTAGAGAGTTACGAGTCAGAACATGTAGATTCATCTGTATATATCTAATTCTATAAGCTGTGGAAGATGGTAGTTTGACAAATATTAAATATAAGTTGGGGACTGAGACTGTGCTTAGAGAAAAGAATCCTCTATAATACTCAGTAAAAACTATCTGTCAAGACATCATTCATGAAGGAGTAAAATAATCAAATAAACTGCTGCAGAAAGGGACATTCTCAGGGACCACCTCTGTTTCAGAATCTCATCAGGCATATTCCTAGTTTTAGCTTATCTGACTGCAAGACTCTTGGAACTGCTTTGAACTATCAGATCAGCTCCAAGGGGCTCTGCCCAAACAGCAAAAATAAGGGCTCCTATTCTCTTCATCTTTCATTTATATATTTTTAGATGTAGTTTTCTGCATAAATGATAAAGCAGAGGGAATGGAAGGGATACACAGTGTTTTGAAAGTTGCTCTCCTACTCTTCCTCCCTTTATTCTTGGTCCACTATTGATCTTTATCTTACCTGAGCATCTGTCTATTACAAAGAGAATACTAAGAACCTTAAGTTAGCCGTTTATGTTCAAATTTAACAGATGTCTAGACTTTTCTAACATTCTGTTTTCTATAAAAAGGGGATTAAAAACACATGAACATTGTGGGGGTTGAATGGGGACACATTTCATTGAAGCTCCTGGCCCAGGACCTGGTACGTGGTCAGTGCTCACAAATGTTAGCTATGACTCCAGTTACTATTAACCTCAGACCCCAAGTACTACCCTCACAGACACCTTGCGCATTTAAGTGCTCTTTCAGTTATGGCAGTGATACTGTGGTTCCATCTTCAGGTTTTGGATTTGTTTTTCTCCATTTATCCATCCACTCATAGATTTATTCACAGCTTATCTATCTACTCATAGATTTATTCACATCTTGGAAGAGACCCAAAATGTATGCTAGATTCTAGGGAGACTCACTATAGGGAATTCTTGCTCTCTCAGGACTTTAATTTATGCACTTAAGATTTGTAGAAAAGCCTCACTCTTGACTCCAATATTCTTTTGGTTTCTATCCTTCCTTGAATTGTATAATCCATCTAGGAAAGTCTATTTGCCATGTTTACATCTGTTTTACTCTTCTGTAGTTCTTAGTGATAGCACATTAGTCACTCTTTGTAAACAGTTCTCCACATTACTCACCATGGAATAGGTTATCTGTTTGACATCAGAGAACAAAGTACTATTCCTAGGATGGACTTCAGCTGTCACTGAGATACTTTTATCCTAGGTCTTGGGCATCACAGCTTAAGGTTTATCCACCGTACTGATCTTAAGTTCTCCTCTTCCCTGTCTTTACTACAGATAGATTTTAAAAAGAATGAGGCTTCCCTCAGCATAAGCTTTATCTTCCTTTTCCAGCTTCTCTCCTTGCTTCTTCTCACTATGACTTTGATTTCCAAAAATCAGGATGGTTACATCCTTTGCCAACATCATCCACTGTGTCAAGTATGTGCAAGCAAGAGAACTTTCTCTGATCATAGAAATACACACACACACATTATATATTAATATATAGTCACATGTCACTATTGATCACTTAAAATGTGGCTCAGTTCAGTTCAGTCTCTCAGTTGTGTCTGACTCTTTGTGACCCCATGGACTGCAGCATGCCAGGCTTCCCTGTCCACCACCAATTCCTGGAGTTTACTCGCACTCGTGTCCATCGAGTCGGTGATGCCATCCAACCATCTCATCCTCTGTTGTCCCCTTCTCTCCTGCCTTCAATCTTGCCAAACATCAAGATCTTTTCCAATGAGTCAGTTCTTCATATCAGGTGGCCAAAGAATTGGAGTTTCAGCTTCAGCATCAGTCCTTCCAATGAATATTCAGGACTGATTTCTTTTAGGATGGACTTGTTGGATCTCCTTGCAGTCCAAGGGACTCCAACACCACAGTTCAAAAGCATCAGTTCTTTGGTGCTCAACATTCTTTATACTCCAACTCTCACATCCATATATGATTACTGGAAAAACCATAGCTTTGACTAGATGGAACTTTGTTGGCAGGGTAATGTCTCTGCTTTTTAATATGCTGTCTAGGTTGGTCATAGCTTTTCTTCCAAGGAGCAAGCATCTTTTAATTTCATGGCTGCAGTCACCATCTGCACTTGTGAGATTATTGCAGGTACATCTGGATATTAGAAAGAAACTCTCATAGGTCCATGTGATATAGGTGCCTGCCATCAGACTAAGACTCCCTTCCCCATCATTTTGCCCTTTGGAGGAGAGAGTTGGGGGTAAAGAGCAGCAAAATTTTCCTCGTAGTTGTCTCTCCTTTTATTTCTGTAATAGGTGGATTGATGACTCTTACTTAATGCATTTTTCTTGGGATATAGATGCATTTATTACTTAAGCTAGTCACAACACCCCTAAAAAACAGTTGTTATCCACATTTTATAGATGAGGCTCAGAAGAGTAACAGGCTTGATATTGTAGAGTTCAGAAGCCACATACTTGACATTTAAACCAAGGTCTGCCATAAAGAAATCCTGTCTCTTCACTGTCTCCCCTCACCAGCCTACAACATAATTGACTTTTAGATTGTTGCCATGATACATTAAAAAACACTGCCTGCCACCAAGCAGTCCTGACTTCTTGGTCTGATTATCTATGATTCTTTTCACAGCTTTTATGTATTCCACATTTTTATTTCCTAGACTTAGTCTTTCTCTTATGTTTTTCCCATAAAAGGCTATCTTCTACTCAGTTCTCCTGGTTTCACTGTCCTGCACCCCTATCCAGCTGGCATCATATGTGTTAAGCTATTCTGAGTCATGCTTTGCTTCCTTACAATGTTTCCTACATGACTAAGCAGTGCACAGCTGAGCTTTCAGTGGAGCTCCACAGATACCTGCCTTAGTTTCCTGCATCCATATTTATACTTGAACACTGACAACTCCAGATCTTTTATATAGCCTCTTCCTAAAAGGATGCTCACCAGCATCCTCTTAAGGAGATGGGATGCCTTTTCAAAGGGCTGAGCCTTTTTTATGCTATCAATTTGCAAGAGACTTATAAAAAAAAAAATCCAGTGGATATTCACATTCAACTCATCCTCACGATTCATCAATGTGCTATTCTTTTCCACTTTGCTAGTGAAGAAACAGAGGCTCAGAATGATTTATTCAATTTGTAGCAAATATATCAGGAAATCAGAAGGGTATACAAGAATAGAAGTTAGTTCAATGTGCAGCCTAAAGTTAAGGCACAATTCCCAAAAGTTTTAAAGAGTCACCCCTTCCTAACAAAATCAAAGGTATTTGTTTCCAAGCAGTTCTTGGAAATGAAAATAGGCAGAACTGGAAATATTATTTAAGACCACACACTTAGCCTGCTCCTCACAGTAACCTGGGGTTGGAAATTTCTCAAGACCAAAGTAACTCATCTTTTTAAGTATACAGTCTGCTGAGAGCAAGGAGCTAGGGGTAGAATCAACAGTGAACTCTTTTTTTTTTTTTCCTAATTGTAGCTGGACTTCTGAAAATATTCCGACAGCAGCATAAAAGCTATCTCCATGCATGAATCAATCTAGAATTTTAGCAACACAGGAAATCTATAATGGCAGGAAAGTGTGTTTAATAAACAGGATTGGGAAAAGTTTGATTTAAGCCAGTTCACTTATTTTATGGGATTGCTGAAGGGCCTTTGTAGGCAGTTATTTCCAGATAGCTTATCCTCAGTAAAGCTTGAAGTACCTTCCAAAGTCAAAGAGTACTTTAGAAAAAGGGAAGTCAACAACATTATCTTCTAAGGTTTCTTTATTGTTTGCATGAAGCAAACTTCCATTGTACTACATATCTTAAATGGAACTTCCTTTTAAATCTTCATTGGATCTTTTGATTACCCTCTAGCAAGATCAACAGGAGCTATCCCACCATGGGAAAAAAAAAACACAGTCTACTTTTGAAAAGTAACAAAAGCCATGTGGTATAAATATAGGTCCAAGTAACTAATCACTACTCATGAAGAAAATTTAGGACATGGAAGGGCATTTTTGTCCAGCATTAGTATTCAGGTCAGCTAGTCTGAAAAGAAAATGGAGAGAGACCCAATGGGTCAGTAATGGGAGCAACATATGAAGACTTTAAAAAATAATACTAATAAAGATATAAGCAAATAGCAGTAAACTACTGTATTGGTTTCCTAGGGCTACCCTGACAAATTACCACAAACTGGTTTCTTAAATAACTGAAATGTATTCTCTTATGGTTTTGGTGATGCTAAGTCTGCAATCAGGTGTTAGCACTGGTTCCTTGGTGGGGCTAGCGAGACTCTATCCTGCATTTCTGTCCTGCTCTCTAGTGGTTGCCAGCAAGACTAGGCATTGCTTGGGTGTAGCTGAATAGCTCTGATTTCTGCCTCACTCGAGCCCCTAAATGACAAGCCAGTTCTCAGTGATAGTCATTACTTTGCCTTCCTTCCTGTGTGTCTCTGTTTTTACCTGGCCTTCTTTTAAGTACCTGTCATTCAGATTTGGGCTACCTCAGTGGCTCAGTGGTAGTGATTCCACCGGGCAATGCAGGAAACAAGGGCTTGATCCTTAGGTCGGGAGGATCCCCCTGAGAAGGAAATGGCAACCCACTCCAGTATTCTTTCCTGGGAAATCCCAAGGACAGAGGAGTCTGGCGGGCTACAGTCCATGTTGTTGTTGTCACTGAGTCATTAAATCATGTCTGATTCTTTGTGACCCCATGAACTGCAGCACACCAGGCTTCCTCGTTCTTCACAATCTCCTGGAGTTTGCTCAGACTCATGTCCATTGAGTCAGTGATGCCATTCAACCATCTTATCCTCTGTCATCCCCTTCTCTTGCCCTCAGTCATTCCCAATATTAGGGGTTTTTCCAATGAACTGGCTCTTCGCATCAGGTGGCCAAAGTATTGGAACTTCAGCTTCAGCATCAGTCCTTCCAATGAATATGCAGGGCTGATTTCCTTTAGGATTGACATTTGATCTCCTTGCTCTCCAAGAGACTCTCAGAGTCCATAGGGTCGCCAGAGTCAGGGCTTAGCAACTAAACAACATTCAGATTTAGGGCCCACCTTAAACCATCATGACTCCATCTTAATTTAACTAATTATAGCTGAAGAGATGCTTTTTCCAAATAAGATCACATTCTGAAATCCCAAGTAGACATGAATCTTGGAGGATGCTATTCCATCAGTACAATCACTATAGGAATTATCAGTATTCCATGACCTCATATATCTATAGAGAGACTCATGGCATGGTGGAGAGTACTTGAATTGACAATCTGGAGCCTGCTTATGCTACAAGCTTGCTCTGGTGTTGGACTTGGCTGCACCTTTTTCATTCACATATGAATGGAGGGGTTAGAAGAGTTCAGAAGTCCTTACCCTGGGAACCTTGAATGGGCTTCAAGACCATTAATCTTCCAAAACTCTATGCATCTAGTGTGCTTACATTTTTTTTTTGTTAAGTAGAATTTTCCTGTCTTTTTTTAGTTTCCCTAAGAGATCTTAGACCCAAAAGGCTAAGAACAATTGTATCAAATCATCTATAAGTTCATTCAGAACATTCTGATTTCTGGATACATGTTTGATCTGTTATATTTCCCCAATTTCATGATACATTCAGAGTTTCTGGATTGTGTACTAAAAGTATAGCTTTTAATATTATTTTATTTTGAAGAGTTTCTGGCTCATTCATTTCTAATCTGCTTCATTCCACATAACTCACAGGGGGATCGTTTTCTGTTTCTCATGTTTTATGCAGTAGAAAATGTAAATTAAACTCAGAACTGGGAGAAATGTCAGCAATGAGGGGAGGGCTTAGGAGAAACATAGCTGAAAGAGTTTACAACTAGGCATGCCGAGTTTGGTATCAAAGACTATAGAATGGAGCTGGTGAAAGGAAGCAAGCAGGGGAGGCGGGTAAGTCTGAAGGTGATGCTGTGGGATTGGAGCTTTAGAGTAGAACCCACTTTCCCCTCAGAGTCTGGGATGTCACTTGTCCCACATTTTAGTGTCTCCCTAGTAAGTAACAGTTTCCTAGTTATTAAAAGCAATTCCTTTTAAAGGCAGCTCTCGTCAGATCACTCAGTCTGTACTGTGTTTTGAAATGCACTCCCTCTGGTTTTCCTTGGCACCGTTTACGCACATCCACAAACAACATAGCTCTTTAGGAACCATAGACAGTTTGTTCATAGATCATCTGGTCTACATTTGTTTTACCCTCTTTTTTTTTTTTCATTTGACTGATTTTTATTTCTTCATCTTTTTGGAGCTTTCCCACAAACAGATGAGTGAGAGGCAGGAAATGGATTCTAGTCTACTGACTGAATTGCTACTTTTCTATTATTTGAAAAAAAAAAAAGTTTGGTCCTGAGAAGCAATTTTAGTTATATATCCTTTTCCCTGTCCTGTTACCACAGAAAATCAAATCAATCTCTTATATTGGTACAATATAGAATTGAAAACACACCTTTACTCTGGAAGGCTGGATTTAAAAAATAAAAAGTTTCTTAAAGAGAAATTTTTGTCCTTCGTGATAGTTTGTGATTGATTTTCTTAATTTCTTTAAACTTTGTTTCCATTTAAATGACTATATTAGAAAATCTTAAAAATATATTAATCCTTTCCTAGTTGTTTTACTCCAGTCTAGGGATGTTCTGTAGGCTCATATGTGCATGAGTGGAGTCAATTTCACTCATATATTCTCAAATTGACACTGCTGAGTATTCTTTTGAGAAATACACTCTCAAAGAAAGCCCTAGAAAAAAATGCATTCAGAAACAAGTGTGAAGTCTCTTTCCAGGAGAACACATTCTGCACATCCTTGTGAAAAAAGAGTAAACCAGAGTATAGCCAGAGACCCTCAGGGAATGTTGTGTTCATAATTATTCTTTAAAGGTCAGTGAAAAGAAGGAAAAGCACTGAGGAAGTTTTGAAATAGAACTTTCGGGTACACTGGCCAAGAGATGAATCCCAGGCAGGCAAAATTTGAAATCTAAGAAAACAGACTTGATCTTTTAAGCTTGAAATAAAAGGTAATGGAGTAGTCTGGGAAAAAAAAGGAAAGGAAATTGCAACCCCTGAAGAGTTGCTGAAAACCCAGAGGGCACCCAGGGAACCTGCCAAAGTCCACACAGTCATTGCCCATTTTGTCCTGCCTTTCAAAGACTTTCAGGATGTCTGCTGAAAGCTCAAAACAAAACTGATTTAGCCATTTTGGACTTGTCATATTTTGTTTCTTATAGTCAGTCACTTTCTATATAGCTGAAAGAGTCAACCCACTAATTTGCTTTGTATTAGGATAGCATCTAAGATGCGAAAAAAAAATTTTAATTTTTATATATATATAATTTTTCCCAAGTTGGGGAATGGAGAGCATATTACCTAGATGAGTGCTTTAAACTGTAATTAATAAAATCCATTTCACCTGCTTTCACTAATTAAGGTCATTTTAAGATGTGCATGTCCTCCAGTTGGAGCTTCCCAGGTAGCTCAGTGATAATCTGCCTGACAAGCAGGAGACACGGTTGGGAAAATCTCCTGGAGAAGGAAATGGGAACCCACTCCAGTATTCTTGCCTGGGAAACCCCATGGACAGAGGAGCCTGGCGGGCTACAGTCCATGGGGTCACCACGAGTCAGACACGACTAAGCGGCTAAACAGAGGCAGCACAGTCCTCCAGGCAACATGGAGCCTAAACAAGATGTTTGCCCAGGTTATTTTCTAGCAGCTTGGAGTCAGCTGTATCTAGTTTGAGCTGAACTAGTTAAGACTGGATAGGACCACTGACCCTCCAGCTGGGCATGCGTGCATGTCCTCTCGGTGACCTTTTGAACATTGGGGTAGGGGAGGGCTAATAGCTTAGTTACATCTACACAGAAGGATGACCATCACACCTTTCCTCAATCATCATCCGCCATACCCGCCACGCCTACTCTCACCTCAGAGCACCACGTGGCTGTATTCCTTAGTCCATAAATACCCCCAGGCCCTCACCTCCAAGGAGGTGGGCTTGCGGTTTGTTTTTCTGTTTCCTCACTCCTCCACTTTTCAAACAAACCCTCTCTTTCCTCTTTGCTGCAAACCTTGGTGTCTCTGCGCTTAGACTGCTGTCTTCCTGCAAAATGAGCCTGATTGGGGGATAAGCTTTCTAAATGGTCATCTTAACCAAGTAAACTAAAGTTTTGGTGAATGATTTTTGGTTCACAGTTTTCAGTAGATTTTACTTCTTTGTAACACTATACCTGAGTAAAGGCAGCTTCATTGAAGTCATTCATAATGAAGTCCTACCCTCTACTATCTTTCTCCTGTTTGTTTGTCCTGCTTTCTATCTCTTAAAAAATTGGAATTGGGGGGCAGGCACAACACAGAGCTTGAGGCTAAGGAATTCAGTTTAAGTAGCTAATTTCACATCTTGACTAAAGTTGATCTCTGTGGCTAACTTGTCATTTTCCTCCTCTGCTTCCCCTTCTTTTCTCCACATACTTAATAGGAGATGGAACCCATTTGCAAAACTCAGTAAGATCCTTGATAGGCCAGGAAGGTTTTTCTTATCCAACTTGACTGCTAAGGCATAGCGTGGTTCAAGTATGAAGTCATGAGAGTAGTAACGATAGCTCAAGGAAGGCACTGTGGCCCAAGTAAGTGTCAACTAAGTTCATATCAGAAAGTATTCCCTAAAGTGAAACGTTTTCCCCAATGAGCAAGAAAATGCCATTGACAGAACATTTTGAAAGAAAGGGGCCAAAATATGAAAGAAATCTGTTACCCTTCCAGAGAACTGGAATAACCTTAGCTTGTTGGTGATTAAAAACAAGCTAATTAAATATTTTGTTATTCTAAATGGCCTTGTGGCATGCTTAAGACGGAATTAATTTTAAAAGTAAGTGCTTTCTCCTATTTGTGCTGCAGATTACACCACAGCACGCCTCCCTTCCTCTCATGTGTGGACGATCAGTCATCTGCTTGGGTCTAAGGAATCTTAAATGCTATATTAGTTTAGTTATTCTCAGTGAACTTCTGTTTCTTTTTTAAAACGTTACTAGCATAAGGAGGGGCTTGGACATTAGCTATCAAGTTTCCCTGAAGATAACCCGGCAGTTATAAAATGTTTTAAATAATTCGACATTGGGTAGTACAAAGTCGTGACAAAACTGGTCCTAAATAACTGTCAATCAAAATGTATCTAGAGAATTCTTGATAGAATTCTGAAGATCACTAAGACTTGAAACATCTACTTAAAATACTCTTAAGTTGGTGTCTTCTCAATCTCGGCCCTACAGAAATTTTAAAGTTGGTGGTGGTGGGGGACTGTCCGGAGCACTGTAGGCTGTTGGGCAGCATCCCTGGCCTCTACCCATCAAATGTCCAATCCTCTGTGTGTGTGTGTGTGTGTGTGTGTGTGTGTGTGTGTGTGTGTGTGTGTGTGTTACTCGGTCATGTCCTACTCTTTGTGACCCTATAGACTGTAGCCCACCTGGTTCCTCTGTCCATAGGATTCTCCAGGCAAGAATACTGTAGTGGGCTGCCATGCCCTCCTCCTGGGTGTCTTCCCAATCTAGGGATTGAACCCAGGTTTCCTGTATTGCAGGCAGGATTTTTACCGTCTGAGCTACCTTGGCCAAATTGAGAACGGAAAACATCTGCAAACATTTCCAAGTGTCCCCTCAGGAACAAATTTCACCCCTAGCTGAGAACCACTGCTTTAAATCATTGCAGAAAGACAATTCAGTTTTGCAGTCTCATTTTTCCTTTTCCTCTGTTAGCTCACAATAACTTCTCAACTTCCCGTGTTTTTCCTTTTATATCTGAAAATGTGTGTGTGTATTCTACTGTCCTTCTTCAGGTGGGAGATGAATCCTATAGGCTCCCACCTCCCTGCCTGGTCTGTCACCCAAACCAGGATGCTTACCCCTACTCTCCACAGGGAGAAAAGCCCACTCCCCTTTAAAGCAGGGCTCCTTCATATTGTGCTCCCCTTAGTCTTGTCACTGGGACATACAGGCTGCTTTCGGGGTGGTGGGTCTCCCAAAGCTAGGAATTCTGTGTCCCACGGCTGCCCAGCTGGAAGGGCTCTGAAGGATGCTTTGAAAATGGATATTCTAGCACATTCTGAGACGTAAAGCTTGAGGGAAGGTTGTGGAGGAACTTGGAAGAGATTTAAAGACTCCCACTGTGTGGGCCAACTGAACTCAAACAAGACAAGGAATGGGACTCATTGTTTACTGATAAAAGTAGAAACTTATTTTCCACCAACTTGGCAGGACCTTAGTTCCGAGTATTCCTAGGTTAAGCAAGTCAATTAACTTTAAGACAAAGTATTTCAAAAACAAATTTAAGGGTCTTCCCGGCCCACCCCGACAGAAAGGCTTTTCATTATTCCCCAACTTATTAGAAGCCTGCTGGGAGTGCTTTTTAAATGCCTTTGAATAAATAGGCAAAGAAAAGTTAACTAGGTCTCTAGGTCTCTGCCTTCTTGTGTATTTTACCATTTTTCTTAGGTTTACATCTAAATCTTTGAGGTACAAAAACGAAATAATCATCTGCATTATGAAACGTGAGTAAAATGCATGTAGTCTGCTCCAGTCTGTGGCTTTTGACTCTGTGTAGTACATCTAACGCTAGTGGAGAGCATGGATCACCACAGATTGAACACAGCTTATAATAGTAACAGGTATTTGTTATATATTTACTCTGTGCCAAAGATTGAGCTCAAGCTATTTAAATTTTTTCTTTCTTACATCTAATCACTCATTTCTCATTACAACTTTATGAACTAGGTGGTCCTGTCATTCACTATTGATAAGGAAACAGGCTTAGAGAAGAGAAGATCACGCTTTAAGTGACAGAGTAGAAATTCAGACTCCATCATTGACTACTCTCAAAGCCTTTATTCATTAGTAGATGGGATAGGTTGACCAATCACCTTGTTATGGGATGGCTACTCTCCTAGGAAATTCTTTGGAAAGACCTTGTCATGAAGGTTGGCTCCTAAAGGCAGTCTGCACAGAGAGGACCCTCTTTTGCTTTTTAAGAAGCTACTTCTCATAGTGTGATCCAATGACTATCTGCTGAGGATCTTGTACCTCTGAAGAAGCAGATACATGGGCTCCTCAGTTCCTATCCCAGATCTAATCATTTAGAACCTCTGTAATGAATGGAAAGCAAGCCTAAGTGTCTGCACTTAAAAAAACAAATAACAACAGCAACAAAACCCTCACTTTTCTTATACCCTGGAAAGTCTCTAACCATTGACCTATGCTGTCAGAAGAGATTCATTCTCAGGACTGGGTGTTGGGTTTCCTCTTCTAGATCCTCTGGAGGATTCCTTCAAGCAGGCTCCCTTGCTCTCTGACTTCGGCTGGGGGCATTAGCAAGAGATCGGGGAGGGAGAAATGGGAGGGATAAGGTATTTAGCCCTCAGACTCCCTTCCTATCTGGTTATTGCAAATAGGCTGCCTCATGCACCCAAAGGCCCAAGCGACTGTCAGGGAGCCCTTTCCACACAAATGTCCAGATTCTAGGAATCTCACTCTCCTTTGTCCATTTAGGCTCTGGGTGGTAAATGCTCCTTTCTGGTGCTCCCTGTAGGGTATCAGACTATCTTCTACTGGTTTCAAGAAAGCCTGACCATATCTCTTAACCAGCCCCTATTTGAGAACATCTTCTGGTTCCTGGCAGAACCTTGAATACCCTGACAAACATAACCCAAACAGCCATAGTTTATCTTACTTCTTCTGAGTTATTCTTCCTATATTGCACCTATTAGGAACTTGATACCCTTAAATTATAATAAAAGTATACTTTTCTTTCCAGCTGTTGTAAATTGTGTAAATTGGTTAACATGTGCATCCTGCCAACTCAGTTATTGCTAATTGCCATCACCTATTGACAGCACACTGCCTCTGTCTCTTCATTAATGTAACTTGATTGACCTCCAAGGTGATGCTTACTCTCTTCAGTTCTCCTTTTCCTTGATGCCCTCTCTCACCCAGTCATCTACCAACTCTTACCATCAATTCTCACCTTTTGTTTGCTCTGACTTTACTGGTTTGCTCAGTGTCACTGGAACTTAACAGTGTTCATTGTAAGAGCAAGCATCAACTTCTTTTGTCTCCAAGCCATGTCCTTTCTTTGTGTCTGTACAACAGACTTTCCCACTAACTCTGAATCGACCTTTATTTCCTCTAAAGTGCTAGTTTGTAGGCATCTCCAGATTTAGCCCTCAGAACTTCCCTGAGTTAACCTTCAGTTTCATGAGGGCCCCCTCCATTAGGGCCTTCCATGGGCTTCTGTAATCCAATCATTTTAAAACCTCAATCATGCTTCTAAATAATGTCCCACTATATGGAGCTTTCAAACTTCTAGAATATCAACTCTGCATTTTCCTCATGTCATCACACCTGTCCAAGTACTCAGGCGCACGTGATGGGTCTTTCTCAGCCTAGAAACGGCAGTGGGTTGGGGGGGAGACATGTTTTCTAACCTAGAAAAAAATTTAGGGAAGTCAGCCATCCTTCATAACTCCTTATGAATTAACCACTGGATTTTCAAGGAAGGCATTCAGACCAGTGGGGAATCACTGAGCCCAGACCCTACAATTGAATCACTATACAAAATACTCTACATGCTTCTATCCAATGAACCATAAAGATTTACGGTAGGTTGTGATAGCAGTGTAAGGTTCCTGCTGAACCCATTATAGTCTGGCTTGGGTCTCACGTTTCACTTTGGAATATGCTATTTGCACTGGGGTAACTGACGCCTGCCTGGTTTGCTCTCACACTGTGTTTTAAAATACAGCCTGAAAGCATTTCAGTATATATTAACTAGTAGAGTCTGAGGCTTCCTGTTAGGCTTTTCCGTAAGTGTTGACTCTTGCTATCTAGGGGCTTTAATCATATGCTCTATGACAGTCCTGTTTTCTCTGGAACATCAGTGTTAGTCTATAGTCCCTGCTTCAATTTGTTCTTTTTCCTGGCCTTGTGTCTCTGCAAAGAGTTTAAAACTTTTTGTGGAGAGTCTCTTATGATTAGGGATGACTGACACTCCACTTGTAAGCTGTAGGAATCTTCTAGAGCAATTGTTTTTCAGTCACCCAGTTGTGTCTGACTTTCTGCTACCCCCTAGACAGCAGCATGCCAGGTTTCCCTGTCCTTCACCATCTCCCAGAACTTGCTCAATGAACTCATGTTCATTGAGTCAGTGATGCCATCCAACTAGCTTACCCTCTGTCATTCCCTTCTCCTCCTGCCCTCAATCTTTGCCAGCATCAGGGTCTTTTCAAATGAGTCAGCTCTTCTCATCAGGTGGCCAAAGTACTGGACATTCAGCATTAGTCCTTCCAATGAATACTCAGGATTGATTTCCTTTAAAATTGACTGGTTTGATCTCCTCCTTGCAGTCTAAGGGATTCTCAAAAGCCTTATTCAATACCACAATTCGAAAGTATCAGTTCTTTGGTGCTCACCCTTCTTTACCATCCAACTCACATCCATACATAGAAAAACCATAGCTTTGACTATATGGACCTTTGTCAGCAAAGTAATGTCTCTGCTGTTTAATATGCTGTCTAGATTTGTCATAACTTTTCTCCCAAGGAGCAAGCATCTTTTAATTTCATGACTGCAGTCACCATTTGCAGTGACTTTGGAGCCCAAGAAAACAGTCTAGAGCGCACCAGACACCAATAACTTAATTCCTTTCAAACCCTGTACACTAGGGATTACCTATCCAAGCTATCTACACACAGAAAAGAATAATCTTGTCGAAAATGTGCAGTTACACCTGTGTAATATTATTAGAGCTCCTTATTTTATACATGAAGTTTCATTTGAAGGAAGTGAAGTCTGAAAGCCTAAGAAATTTTTCCAAGTGTCCTTTCACCTTTCATTTTGTCTGGAATGTATTCTGTGGTTATACAGGAGTGGAATGAGATGAATATCTTGTGCTTATTTAGCCTGTTTTTCAAAATATGTCTCCCAAGTGTGCAAGAAGAGGCAAAATGTTTGCAAACCAAAATTTCTGAGAGAATGAGGGAAATAAGCCTCCAATTAAAAAATGTATATTATTCCACATCAAAGAATTCATAAGCTAGATAAACCGTGTGGGAAACTCATTATTGAAAATGTTTTGCAGGGTCAGAGGATAAAAGAAACAATACACCCAGCTAAGAAATATTCACTTTCGTCATAGGAATCTAGGTCTGTAGAGTTTTAAGCAAAGCCCAATTCCAATCAAGCTTCTGATAACTATGTAAATTAAATTATCTGTGTAGATGTTAAAAACCTGCAGTAAAAAGCAAAAACAGTTTATGACGTGAATTTCTAAAACTTATTTCCTAGCATGTATCCCAAGCTGTAAATTTCAGTTACACTTTTAGAAGGGTAGGGGTGCCCCTCACTCTTTCAGTTCAGTTCAGTTGCTCAGTCATGTCTGACTCTTTGTGACTCCATTTCTGCAGTACGCCAGGCTTCCCTGTCCATTACTCATTTCTGGAGCAAGCTCAAACTCATGGCCATTGAGTTGGTGATGCCATCCAGCCATCTGATCCTCTGTCATTCCCTTCTCCTCCTGCCTTCAATCTTTCCCAACATCAGGGTCTTTTCTAAGGAGTCAGTTCTTCACATCAGGTGGCCAAAAATTGGAGTTTCAGCTTCAACATCAGTCCTTCCAATGAACACCCATGACTGATGTCCTTTAGGATGGACTGGTTGGATCTCCTTGCAGTCCAAGGGACTCTCGAGTCTTCTCCAACACTACAGTTCAAAAGCATCAATTCTTTAACACTCCACTTTCTTCACCATCAAACTCTCACATCCATACATGACTACTAGAAAAACCATAGCCTTGACTAGATGGACCTTTGTTGGCCAAGTAATGTCTCTGCTTTTAGTATGTTATCTAGGTTGGTCATAACTTTCCTTCCAAAGAGTAAGCATCTTTTAATTTCATGGCTGCAATCACCATCTGCAGTGATTTTGGAGCCCCCCCAAAAAAGTTTGACACTGTTTCCCCTTCTATTTCCCATGATGTGATGGGACCAGATGCCATAATCTTAGTTTTCTTAATGTTGAGCTTTAAGCCAACTTTTTCACTCTCTTCTTTTACTTTCATCAAGAGGCTTTTTAGTTCCTCTTCACTTTCTACCATAAGGGTGGTGTCATCTGCATATCTGAGGTTATTGGTATTTCTCCCGGCAACCTTGATTCCAGCCTGTGCTTCTCCCAGCCCAACGTTTCTCATGATGTACTCTGCATATAAGTTAAAAAAGCAGGATGACAATATAAAGCCTTGACGTACTCCTTTTCCTATTTGGAACCAGTCTGTTGTTCCATGTCCAGTTCTAACTGTTGCTTCCTGACCTGCATACAGGTTTCTCAAGAAACAAGTCAGGTGGTCTGGTATTCCCATCTCTTTAAGGATTTTCCACAGTTTATAGTGATCCACACAGTCACAAAAGGAAAAAGATGGCTCTTTAAGCCATAGAATGGAAAATTCGGAAATCATCTATCTCTATTTTCAAAAGAGGTTACCTTTTACCTCAAATGGGGAGCTAAACATTATCACCAAAGCTATCTCATCTTTAAATACTTGAAGACAATCTGTATCTGTTCTTAATGCATCTGGTGCCAAACCCAGGTTAAATAACAACCATGAAGAGGTTGGACATTGTGCCCCAAGTTGAATTATTCACCTGTACATCCTAGTGGAAACCTACTGAGTTGTCTTCTCAAACACTCAAATCAGTGTCCCTTCCCTGGGAACACCCTTGGTTTTCCACAGAGTTAGGACTCTAGCTGCCATCTTCCCTACCATGTAACCCTATTTCTTGACTACAACTAATTGTTCCAAGTCTGGACACCAGGCTCCCAAACTTGGCAAATCAGTTGTTGTTCAGTTACTAACTTGTGTCTGACTCTTTGCGACCTCATGGACTGCAACACGCCGGGCTTCTCTCTTCACTGTCTCCCAGGTTTTGCTCAAATTCAAGTCCATTGAGTTGATGATGTTATCTAATGAAGCAAGTCAAAGTCCCTCCAAAAGTAATATGAAATTCATACCCAGAGAAATATTCATCTGTATATATCTATAATATGTCAATTTGGGAACCATGTTTTCTGCCACCTCTTCCAAAGAATAAAAACATCTAGACAATTGTAGTCTCCTAAGTTGCAGTATCTTCCTATAAAAATAAATTTGATCATGTCACTCTACTGCTGAGTCTTGAACAGCCATCATATGACATGGTTTACATCATCTCATCTTTACATATGTTCATGTCCCATATCCCAACAACCCTCTTCTCCCCTACCCCCATTAGATCCTTTCTATGACCCCCAGACAATGTCATAGTTCAGTCATAGGACATCTACTCTTCAGACTCACTGAGTGTTTCCTAACTGACTTCATGTACTCTCCCCTTTGGTGAAATATCCTTTACCCTGTTTTTGTTTGGCAACCAGTTTCTCATCATTCACATCCCACTCAAATAGCAGCTCTCCAGTAAGCCTTCCATGTTTCTTATTCACTACTACTTCCTCTGAAAACCCTCTACCAATTCCTGATGGGTGAACTAGCTGTTCCTCTCTAACTGTAGTTTATATCTGCATTTCATAGAATTATGACTATAAAACTGTAAATACATACCTGTCTTCCCTTCAAGAATTACATACCCTAGTTGGCTATCCCTCAGTGCTGAGGAATATGGGACATCCCCTGTGTACAGGGATCCAACTTATGCTAAACCACCAAATGCCCCTCCTCAAGTTGATTTTTTGGGAAACAGATTGAGTGTTCCTGGAAGGTAGTGATATCTTGCATCTCAAAGCCAGGGCAGAGCCTCGTGCCTCAGACATGTTGGACGCTCAACATATGTTGAAAAGGTGTATGGATATTTTGTGTTTTCAGAGTGTATTGCTGATCCTGTTCGTGACGCCGGTTGTCTCACTGTTCACACTGTCCACGCTGTTCTCTGAACCCAGGGTAGACAAGGTGCGAGCTGAAGAGGGCTGGAAGGAGACTCGAGGAACTGCAGACAGGTTTATTCTCTCCTGGCTGGCATGGCAGCCAGTGCACAGGCTCTTTCCTGGCTGACGGAAGCAGCCATAGCAGCAGGCACAACAGAATCATAATGTAGCAATAACACAGCCATGACATGACCTCATATAACAGAATCACAGTGTTGCTCCGAAGTAGCCCCAGTGCATCAGCAGCCAGGGCTTTCAGGAAGCTCAGGCGTACCACGCAAAGCAGCTCCTGGCCGCGTGAGTACCCCGTGACACACGTGAGCCATGCTACAAGTGTTCGTAGCTGCTACACAGTCATTGTTCCCAGAACACGGGGCAAGAGGGTGTGAGAGCATGGCATGAGAGCCGGACTGACACCTTCGTGTTAATTTCCCTGCACAGAGTATAAAACGGGGAGCGAAACGGAGAGGATTAGAACGGTGCTCAGAAGATTCCTATAAAAAGCAGCTTAAGGATTGGCTTATGTGTCAGCAGAAGGTATTCAGCCCTCAAATAAGGGGTTACACTGGTTAACCTGTAAGCTCCTTGAGATCAAGGACTGCAACTACTCCTCCTCTTTGTATCTCCACAGAAATTCCCACTGTTTCACATATATTAGGGGCATCCAAAAATGTTCATGCCATTGAATGATTTGCGGTATCATAATTAACAGTAGGTAAAAATAAAATTTTGAGTCAAATATATACTCTTGGTTAGAATATTTCTATAAATTAAAATATTGAAGATTCAGAGATGACTATTTTTCCTTAATATTAGCTATTTCCAAACTTCATCACAATTGTATACACTAAGTAGCCATTTAAACTACCTCATTTAGCCATTCTTTTTTCTTTATAGTTTTTGATTGACCTCTCTGAAATTAGATGTACATGTCAGGAAATGATGAAATATTAGAGAAGAGTGAAATGAAAAAATGCATATCTTTCTAATTGATAGAGATATTCAAAGGGTATTAGAAGTGAGAGACTCCATACTGGTGATGAGGGGTAACCTTCCATGCAAATGTGACTGGGAGGTTTAAGAAATTAGACCAGCTTCAGAAATGGTCTGTCTAGAGTGTTCTGGATAAAAGCAACAGTGATTGACTTTGCTGCAGTTTTACATGGCCATAAAATCACCACCAGGTAAACTGTGACTCTTCAGGTGTTCCATTGTACAGAAGCTGAGTACCTTTTCTAAAGGCAAGTGAGACAATTGGAGAGTGAGATTTGTAACTCTTGTCTTACAGTGCTGTCGAGTAACTTTTCCTTGTGGAAGTCAGCATCCTGTTTATCCCCAGCAGGGTTTTGCTACACCTCTAGCACCTAATTCCTCACTAATTTATTAAAAAACATAATTAATCAGCAGGCTACTACCTAGCCCTCAATAAAACCAATGCTTGAATCAAAATAATAGGTCCTTGTGTTTCAATTTTTAAAAAGTGTTTGACTACAGAACCAGAAGCTTTTTAGCAGCAACTTTTAAAACAGAGTATAACAGGGCAGAAAATGCAGGAAAGAGTGGCTTCAGATCTCAAAAAGGTCACCTTTATATATGGGTTGTCATATGACCAGACAGTCCACTTGCAGTTGTTTAGTTCACCACAAAGAGTTGAGAAATAGCCTAATTTGCTAGGGAGCTTTTTGTAGTTTTATCCCATCTCAATTCATCTTATCTTTATTTGGAATTTGTGTGACAGCTTTGAACTAAACACACTGAAGAGGACATCATGAAAAAATGCAAAATATCTTTGTCTTTTTGTTCCCCAAGTATGGATAAATCTCTGACAAGTATATCTGTGCACGTCTGTTCACAGGGCATATGTTTGTAAGTGCAATTAGCATTTCTTTAGCATACTATATACTTAGTGATCCACTGACATAGGATTCATTGGAAAATTTTCCTCCAAAATATCTTGTGGATCATTAGGGCCACTGCTATGCTGCTTAGTGGTATTCAGATAAAATGCACAAGTCTGAAGAGGTAGAATTTGGACTTGATAATTATGTGAGGACTTGCCATCAATCTTGCACTGTATCAGTAAAATACATATGAATCATATAATCTGTTTAGAGTATGAAATTCAAAACATAGGCCAGATATTTTTTAAAAATTATATTCTCCCCCTTCTTTTTGCTACATTTTTCTATTTAAAAAAGTAAAACAAAAATTACTTAAAAGCTTTATGAAACAAAGCACACCAAGGATGTTTCCACTTAACTCCTGACTGAAAAGCATAAAGGAAGACACTGTATCAAAAGAAATACATCATCTTTCTTGAACCAATGACCCCTGTAATGGTCTCAGTAACAGTCTTGAAGTTTGCTGTCTGAGCTTCCAGGAATTTCAAATTGACCTCCTGTGTTTCCAGGAATCTAAAGAAGCCCGCCTTTGGGTTACATATGTATAAGCATATTTTCTATGAACTTCCCGTATTATGGCTGGTCAAATGACTCATTAACAGAAAACCGCTTGAAATACCTACACATCACAGAAGCTTCTTAACAGTGATGAGCCATTAATACCTTATAAATAAGTCATTAATAGTGAATCTAAATAGCAACTCCCCTCCTGATGGCATTGTAAGCTCTTTGTCAATACTTCAGAATATTAAGGTGTTCTCCTATATATTCATTACAATTTGCAATTAAAACCTAAGGTTAATGGGCCACAAGGCTAGTAAATGAAATATCCAGAATTTAAAACCAGTGTTGAATGAATATAAAATTCTTTGTTTCTAGTATGTATATCTCCATAAAAGGATTAATACCTGTATATTTTCCAGACCATTTTCCTTGCCTCCATCATGGGATCAGTATATTTGTAATGATGAGGAAGACTAACTATGCCTAATCAGCTAACTAGTTATGACTGGGAAATAATTGTTCCTTAACTTTGAGAGCTGTAAAAACAAAACTAGTGAGAGTCAAATGAAAAGAGGTGGCTGCAGTTTAAATAGAAAAAAAGGGGAAGAGAAATGGAGAGGAGCCCTACTTTCTATTTAATAGGAAATTGCTAGAAATATGACACATCTCTGCATAATCCAACCAAAGTTTGAGAATATATTCTTAGTACAGAAAATAGCAGCGGTCCCCAACCCTGTTGACACCAAGGACTGGTTTTGTGGAAGACAATTTTTCCCTAGAATAGGGGGTGGCAGGATGGTTTGGGGATGCTCCAAGGGCATTGCTTTTATTGTGATGTTATTTCTATTACCTCAGCTCCACTGGCATTAGATCCTAGAGGTTGAAGACCCCTGCATTAGATTTAATTTCTCTCATTTGGCAATTATCCCTCCAATAGATATTTACGACCTCTAACTTCAGCTAAACATCCTTGAAAAAGTATTCCTTATTTATTCAGTGTTGCCCTGTTTTACATATTTAGAATATCCATATTCCATACACAGTACGGGGTTATGCAAAACCTTCTCTGTACAGACAACCGAACACCTAAGGCACACAAGCCGCAAAATGGAAGTTTGCAATGTATGGAGGATGAAATTGACTTCAGTGGAGCAATTGTTTTTTAGCAATGGTGCTAATAGCTCAAAAGTGATCACGTTAGACATATTAAAAAAGTAAACACTGTGCCAGAGGCTGTGGACAATGTAGATTAAGACACACATAGGAAATCTCAACACCATGCTAGAGATGAGAACATGACAGCTAGGTTACCATGGAGACAGAAGCAAAGATACCAGCTACTAACTCTGAATACCAATTAACAGCTAGCACTTCTTTATGTTACTAAAATTTGTTGTCAGGGCAACTCACAAGATTGGCTCACATTATCAAATGAATAACAAATTGAATCCAAAAAGTCAGATTCCTTAAGATCCATAAAATTCTAAAGAAAATTTTATAGAGATTCATGTAGCTTTCAGGATAGTATCTGTTGTCTCTGTAATTCCCTGTCCCTCAATTTCTGTAAAATATTCCTTAAGCTGATATTGGGATATATATCTTAATATTCTCATTTCTGTTTCCAGCCAAAGTGCACACACACACTCCCACCATGAGAAACATCATCCAACAAATTCTTTCAGTATAAGCAAAACACAAACAACCTAGGTTATATCTATACAGAATATTTGCCTGGGTAGCTGTATTTTATCAGGCACCTGTGCAGCGTGTGCATCAGTTGCTCAGTTGTGTCTTTTGTGACCCCCAGGGATGATAGCCTGCCAGGCTCCTCTGTCCATGGGATTTTTCAGGTAAGAATACTGGAATGGGTTGCCATTTTCCTCCTCCAGGGGATCTTTGTGACCCAGGGGTCAAACCCACGTCTCTTGTGTCTCCTGCATTGCAGGTGGATCCCTTACCTGCTGAGCCACCAGGGAAACCCCATCAGGCACCTGCTGTCTGCTTATGTAACAGTTGCTTCATATATGGTATTTAGTCTGAAAAATGTATATATAATACCCACATTTTGCTCAGAACCATGTTAAATTGAACTGTTTGCCACAGGTGAGATTCAACCTGAACTTTTGTCTTCCAGAGTCTGTGACATAAGAGCCCGCTTCTCTTATGCAAACACAGCACCTGCCACTCTGTAACTAGGTAACAGTGAACAAGGTAACTTCTCTAGTTCAGAGTCCTCGAATACTAAGGAGTTTTAGTGAGATCTGACCATTTCTTACCACCTCCACGGCAGTCACCCTGCTCCAGTCCACCAGCCCCTTTGCCCTGGGGGGTTACAACAGCTTCCCAGCCTTGTCACCTGGTGTAATCTGTTACACAAACCAGCAGTTTGTTCCCTGTTTATAACCAGTCAACTCGTGCTAAGCAATCAAGCCTAGTGGTATGGTGGTCTAATTTAGAGTATTCTGCCTTCCAATAAATGACTTCCTAGTCATTATGTTTTTCTTTCAACGCTTTGCTTCTATTTACCCACACTACTATAACATATTAAATAATAATGAAAGCTATATGGTGGTTGCCACAGGAGATGAGGATGGGGGAAATTTGAAGACAGTCAAAAGGTACAAATTTCTAATTATAAGATAAGTTCTGGGTATGTACATGGTCATGATGTAGCATAATGATTATTTAATAATACTGTACTATATATTTAAAAGCTGTCATGAGTGTAGATCTTAATTTCTCACAAGAAAATAATTTATAGCCACATAAGATGATAAATATTACCTCCTATATACTGGATATTTATTGGGATAATTTCACAATATATACAATTCAAATCATTATGTTGTACACATTAAACTAATACAATGTTATATGTCAATTACATTTCAATAAAACTGGATGGGGGAATAGAAGGTAAAGTTTTTAAAGTAAAACAAAACTTTAAAATTGTTTAAAAATGCTCAATAAAGTACTTATAAAACAAAAATATTTTAATAAAAACTATATAAATATTTGATAGAAAGTCTCATAGAGCAAAATAATTTTCCTGTTGAAGGATTCTTTCCTACAATGCCTTGTGCCTAAAAACCATGAAATAGTCAAGTAATATCTGAAATTTTTATTACAATGTATCACTTTAGCTAATGCTTTTATAAGATACAATGCACTTATGCCATTTCCTTTCAATAAAGCTCACAGTGTGCACATGACTGAACTTATTATTGAGGACGTTTTTGTTCCTTAAAGCTTTGCTTCCCATAAAATACATTTCCTCATGAGAGATAATAATAAGACTATTCTCTGTTCCTTAAGGAGAATTAAGTATTATGTCAAATGTGGCAGCCTTGTGCATTCAGCCGAAAGCTCCTGCTATTTCCTGAACCTTAAATAAATCTTTCTGGAGCCTAACTATGTATTCCATATTCCATACACATGTGGTTTAAAAACATACATGTAACAGTCATTACATGGGCTTCCCTTGTGGCTCAGCTGGCAAAATTCTGCCTGCAATGTGGGAGACCTGGGTTCAATGCTAGGTTGGGAAGATCCCCTGGAGAAGGGAAGGGCTACCCTCCCAGTATTATGGCCTGGAGAATTCCATGGTCTGTATAGTCCACGGGGTTGCAAAGAGTCAGACATCACTGAGTGACTTTCACTTCACTTCACTTCAGATTTTACAAGTTGAATTCTTTGTTTGTATAGGCAATAGATGGTTAAGAATCTGCCATCTGCAGGAGACTCAGGTTTGATCCCTGGTGGGGAAGATCCCCTGGAGAAGAGAATGGCTACCCACTCCAGTATTCTTGCCTGGAGAATTTCATGGACAAAGGAGACACAACTGAGTGACTAGCACTGTTTCTACATGCCACTTACATTGCTAAGCACTGTTCTTAGCACTTTATGACTTTTAACTCACATATTAATGATCACAATAATCATGAGCCAGGTACTATTGACAGCATCCCCATTTTACAACTGAGAAAACTGAAGCACAGGTAGATCTAGTTAGATCTAGTAACTTGTTCAAGGCAGCTCAATTAATAACTTCAGAGTCTATTGTCTGAACCCCCACACTCCACTGGCCATCAGCACACAGAACAGGATAACATTTGAAACATCATGTTGTTTCCCTTGGACTTTCAGCTTTCCATCTGTAAACTTTCCCTCACCCTCACCACCTGTAGTTCAAATTGGAAATGATTTTTGTTTTCCAAAGGGCCAAGGTTTTACAGATATGTATAAAGTTATGCAAAGAAAATTGTTTTCTCAAAAACACAGAAAAACAATGGTAAAATCTCTTGATCTAAAGACCTCATTAAATTAAAAGGTTTAATTTAATGACAGTTTCCTCATTAAATTAAAAGGAGGTTCTTCCCCTTGGGGTCAGGGGAGAAGCAAGAAGAGGGGCTACTTGGGCACCACTGAGAACAGAAGACCCCTGATATAAACTAGCTGTCTAAGGTGTCTAGATTGATTTTAGAGCAGAAATGAAGGTGAGAAAATCCATGAAAAGAACTTTTGGTCTAAAAATCCTGCCAGTCCTGTGGGATTATGGCTAAAAATAGAAAATGAGATGTTAAATGTCTTTTATAAATAAAAGCTTGGGGCCCAAGGTAGAGATTGAATGTCTGTCCTAAACTCAGAAAAGGACAGCACTGTTCAAATCATTGGTACTTAAGAAGCCTAATCCTTCCCCACAGCCTATAGAATATTTCATTGCCCTTCTTAGAAAATCTTACTCTACCGCCATCATAACATAAAAGATGAGAAATCAGATCAGCTTAGTCCCTATTGTATGGCTAGCACATAACTCATGTCCAGAGAGACTTGACCCTCAGGTCTTTAGAAGTAAATCTTACAGTTGAAATAAACTTCAAATAGAAATAACTGAATAATGTGAAAGCTTTCTCCTTTGCTGTTAAACAGTAGTTTAATCTCTACATCATAAAAATTGGCTGAATTAGTACCATTTGGGGGCATGCACTCTGTTCTGAAGTTGGCAGAGCATATAAAACGCATAGATAGTGCAAATAAATGCAAACAAAAGTCTGTAAGTACTTCAGCGTCATCAATGGACATGTTACAGGTCTCAGTCACCCAAGTTGCTAAAAGTTAAACAGAAAGTCCTTAACAGAGAAATGAGAACAAGTTCACTTAGGGGAAGATTCCAGAAATACACCAATGATCAAACAGCTTTGAAAATAAACATGCAGCACTACGGAGGCCAGCAAGATCCCCCCATCAGCAGTTATCAACTCTGTGCTTCTTGTGAAATTAAAACCTAGTCTGAAGGTGAGTTCCACAGTTATCCTATTCTCATAATCTATCAGCATGATCTGGCCTGCTGAAAGGGTACGGAGTCCTCGTTCATAAACTATTTAATAAATCAATCCTATGATGCTCTCTATTGACTACCCTCTCAAATATGAATATCACAGTAAATATGACACAGCCTGTTACTGATTCAAAAGGAACTCAGGACCTGTGGATTCCGATAATAAACACCTACCATAACCGTATCATAGTAACAGTAAGTGTTTAGCAGAATGGAGAAGAGAGAATTTACAGGGCGTGGCTTTACTGTGGTACCTGCAAACGTTAGACTTCTTGAACTGGAAGAACAGCAAAACATAAAGTGCATTGATTCTCTGGGTTCCCATCTCAGTAGTGCTGCTTACCAGTCAGTGAGCCCAGGCAAGTTTCTGGAAGTTCAGTGCCTCAGCATCCTCATCAGAGCACATGGGGGAACTACTGATACCCATCTCAGAGGGCTGCCTAAGAATTAAACAGATCATCAGTTCTGCATGATAAGTGTTTAGAATAAGAAGGAGCACATAACATGGTATGGAAGGATTAACTATCATTATTGGCAATGACAAAAAGTGACAATGTGGTCTAGAGTCTCCTTTTTAAAACACCATATTATATATAATCCTCCCTTAAATATTTGAAAAATGTATATATGGCTAGTTGAATTCTTACTCATTAACAGACTGCTATAAGTAGTGCATGTATTTTGAGTCATTTACCATACAACTGAGATTTTAATGAAATATTATTTGAACTTAGGTGGAAACAAAAATACCTCCCTTCACAATTTTTATTTAAAAACTTATTTTAGCACTTAAGCATTATCAGCTCCTGAGAGATATCCGAAAGTTCCACAAATCAAGGTTGGGATAAAAATAACCTTTATGAAACTCAGAGATTAACCATGCAATATACAGTTTGAGGGCTTCCTTGGTGGCTCAGCGGTTAAAAAATCTTTGCAATGCAGGAGACGCAGGTTCAATTCCTGGGTCAGGAAGATCCCCTGGAGGAGGAAATGTCAACCCACTCCAGTATTCTTGCTTGCAAAATCCCATGGACAGTGAAGCCTGGCAGGCTATAGTGCATAGGGTCGCAAAGAGTCAGACACAACTGCCGTGACTGAGCATGCATGCATACAATTTGAAATTCCTATCATTCAAGCCAGAAGCTAGTGCAGGCTCCTTAACTACTAGAAAGGCTATTTTAAATGCAGGCCAGACAGAATCCAGACGAATTTGGGGTCAAATTAAACCGCATATACTCTAAATCCACAAGGCATGCCTATTACCCCTCTCTCTTTTACATACCAGAATATCTCAATCTGTTCTGGTATCAGCATAATTAGCAACTTATGTCACCCTGGCTCTGACATAAATACTAATTAAAGAACACTTTTGTGCCAGTAAATATTTGCCTCTCAAACTGGCACTCTGTAATGTGGTTTCACCTGGTTCTTTTATAAAGCAAACTGGGTAAAGTGGTTCCTAAGATTTATTGAGGTGAATACTTGCCCCTACCCTAGTGGGTATTTCTTTTGCATGCAAACCCCTTTGTAAACATAGCTCACCATTGTCTATATGAAGCCCAGGGAAATGAGTTTCTGTGAGGAAAACAGAACTGTTTGCTTATTCCCACAGATCCGGCAATTCTGTGCACTCTGTGACAGCTGGCCGTTCCAGAGTGGCCGAAAACATTTCCCCCGGGCATATTCTCTTTTGCTGGCCTATGTTGAACAGAAGCCAAGTTCATTTATAGCTATTTCATGGACAGACTTAAGATTATTTCAAGTGCTCTAACGATATTTACTTTCCTAAGGAGGCACTGCGTGATGCTCCAATGTGGTTGGCTCCAATACGTACACTTACAGCATCTTCTCAGACGGGGCAAATGTTCATAATTATAAAACACACTCTGTTTGCCATCCAGAAGCCTTAACAAAACTCTCAAAAACAATGTACATTTTCTCCGTTTCCTTTGATATAAACTTCCTCGGGGCACTCTCGGGTTTCTTGATAGCAGGAAGAGGTTAAATAAATGTTGAAAACAAACCATTAGACTTGCCAGGCTGAATGTTTGAACAGCCTCCAAATTCCAGAATGGCCACTTCTTTCTGATGTGCCCTTGTTAATCCTGGGATGTTAAAGCAATTGGTAAACATTAACTCACAGATCCTCTTAAATCTTTCTGGGTGGTAGATGTATGGTTCACAAGTGGGAGAGTGTGTTGGCGGGCCATCTCTCTGCAAATCATGGCTAATTCCCGGCCATCCCCCAGTCATATGGGGCCAGGCGCATTTCCACCTCTCACAGGGAGCTCTTGCTTCTGTGAAGTTACAGTTCAAGTGCCTGGGTGATTGCCTGCTGCATCATCGATTCCCAGTGCACTTTTGTGGAGTAAATGAAACTCTGCATGTTGTTAAAACAATTGTTTCTCTTACTTTGGTGTCACTAAAGTCTAAATCAAGAACAGAAGGGTCCAAATTAATTATGAAAAATCTATTTACATTCTTCAGATGAAGTATTTACGTTTGTGGAATAGCAACTTGAATCTTGTTTGTTTAAAACAGGTTGAACAATTTCCTCAGTTTTAATGAGCCATAACTGACAAAATTATAAGAAAGTTTGCAGTATGATTTGATATATATACATGTTGTGAAAGCTTTCTCATGTAGTGATTAACACATCCATCAACTTACCTTTTACCTTTCTGTGTATACATGTGTGTGTGAGTGAATGCGAGAGCATTTAAGTTCTACTCTCTCAGCAAATTTAATTATACAATACAGGATTATTAACTATACTCTCCATGGTACACACTAGATCAGACCTTATTCATTTTGTAGCTGAAAGTTTGTACCCTTTCACAAACCTCTCCTATCTCCCCCAACCCTAGCCTCTGGCAATATAAGCTGACTTTTTAAAAAAAATTCTGCACATGATACCATGCAATATTATTTCTCTGGCTTATAAAGCCCTCCAGGTTCATCCATCCAAGTTGTTGCAAATCACAGGAGTTCTTTTCTAAAGATGAATGATACTTATATATGCACACACACGCACTACATCTTCTTTATCTGTTCATCCATTGACAGGCACTTAGGTTGTGTCCATGTCCTGGCTATTGTGAACGATGCTACTGTAAACGTGGGGATACAGATATCTTAGCTGAACAGTTTCTAGCCAGTGTCTCCGTTATTCCTTGAATGTTCACTTATTACAATTTCCTCAACATTTTCTCAGAAATAGACACTGGATTTAAAGCTAAGAGTTCAAAATGTATCCTGTAAAACTACTGTGAAGTGATTTTGAATCCTTCAAACTTATAATTTACCTTGAAAGAAATAAAAGCACCAAGGTGCTCATTACAATCTTTTGTTCCTTGAATTAGTGTGGCACTTCTAAGTGCCCTAGGTTTCAGTCCTAGTGATAATTTCTTGCTGTACTGTTTTCAGCTTTATGGTAAAAAGGGTAATTATTTTGTGGAGAAGGCACATTTCAATACCTCCATTTTAAGAAAACATCATGTTAAGGACTTGATAAACATTTTCTGTCAAGGGCCAAATAGTAAACACTTGAGCCGTTGTGGGTCATACAGTCTCTATCACAGATAGGCCATTGTAACACCAAAGCAGCCAAAGACAATCTGATCAAATGGGCATGGCTGTGTTCTAATAAAACTTTATTTACAAAAGTAGGCCACAGATTATATCTGGACCTTTTGGCAGTAGTTTGCCAATCCTATGCTTCTTGATCTTGGTGATACTAAAATAAGCTCATCAGGAAAACTGAGCTGCAATTTAGCCTAATACAATGCAGAAATCCAATATTGAGAATGTTTGGCCATACAATGTGAGTCTAGAGATTGCATCCTGTTGCTCTAAAGTAATGTTCATCATAGCCTTTCCTCTCTTCTGGAAATATATTTTAAAAATTCTATACCCTATGTGTATTTCTTTTAAAAAGGTTAAAAGTAGGCATGGAGTAAAAAACCCTTCTAATAACCCCCAAATCCTCATTCAAATAGAAAAATCTCCAGCAATTTGGTGCTTGGAAGTCACCCTAGCTCCTGAAGACAATTGTCAATATTCGACTTCCCTCTCCTTCCAGCTTTGCTTCTTCATCCCCAGCAACTCCACTGTCTTGGCTCAGTCCTTGCTCAAAGGGAAGAATGCAAGGAAGGGTCATGGGCCAAAGCTGGCCTCCCACATGGGGGCTGCCAAGGAACCAGTGCATCAAGGAAAGAAACAGTTACCTGTTTGTCTTCTGCTCATTCTGACTTTCTGTATGGAGTTGAATCCACCTCTTGAAAACATCATGTCATTGGTTTCTTCTTTGCTCATCAAACATTTGCTTTGCCTGAAGGATCTGATTATTTTCCACTCTTGAGAACAACTTAACATTGTTTTGAGATTTTTGTTTTGGTTGCTGCTAACACCAAAACATACCTAAGTGATTCCACCAAAGACAGACAATAAAATTTGCATTGATAACCCTCATAAGTACTACTTATAACTACAGATTCTAACAATTGCCCTACTAGCCCATTTATCAGCTACAATTTAATATTGTTAAAATTTCTACAAAAGTTTGATATGACATTAGCTCACAGTGTTAGGGCTGTTGTTGCTGTTCTGTCACTAAGTCCTGTCTGACTCTTTGTAACCCAGGGACTGTAGCAGGCCAGGCTCCCCTGTCTTCCACTATCTCCTAGAGTTTGCTCAAATTTACATCCCCTTCATGGATCACAGCTTTGTTATGAAGGGAGTTGGTTAACTCAATGAAGCTATGAGCCATGCCATGCAGAGCCATCCAAGACAGGCCATAGTGAAAAGTTCTGACAAAAGGTGCACCACTGGAAGAGGGAATGGGGGTGCTCCAGTATTCTTGGGGCAAGAACCCCATTTACAGTATGAAAATGCAAAAAGATATGACACCAGAAGATGAACCCCCCAGGTCAGGAGGTGTTCGATATGCTAATGGGGAACAGTGGAGGGCAATTATTAATAGCTCCAGAAAGAACAAAGCAGCTGGACCAAAGAGGAAATGACACTCAGTTGTGGGTGTATCTCGTGGTAAAAGTAAAGTAGGGTGTTGTAAAGAACAATATTGCATAGGAACCTGGAATGTTAGGTCCATGAATCAAGGTAAGTTGAATGTAGTCCAGCAGGAGATGGCAAGAGTGAACACTGACAACTTTAGAATTAGTGAACTAAAATGGATGGGAATGGGTGAATTTAATTCAGATGACCATTATATCTACTACCGAGGGCAAGAATCTCTTAGAAGAAATAGAGTAGCCCTCATAGTCAACAAGAGTCAGAAATGCAGTACTTGGGTACAATCTCAAAAATGACAGAATGATCTCTGTTCATTTCCAGGGCAAACTATTCTACATCACAATAATCTAAGTCTATACCCCAACCAGACATGACTGATGTGACTTAGCAGCAGCAGCAGCACACCCCAACCACTGAGGCCAAAGAAGCTGAAGTTGACTGGTTCTATGAAGACCTACTAGACCTTCTAGAACTAACACCATAAAAGAATAAAAGTCCTTTTTTTTTCTTTGTCATATGTGATTGAAATGCAAAAGTGTTAGGATAAATATTTTCAAGTCTTTAATGTACATTAAAAAATCAAGCAATAGTGGGGGTACCCCATGTCCCATAACTTAGAGAAAATACTGTCATTTCAGAGTTAAATTGGCAAAACACAACATACTCTGTGTTACTGACCATCTGTGATAATTAACTAAGAACTTTTCTGTAAGCTCATGTCTCCCCATCCAGGACTCTTGTCAGAATGAGGAAATCTCAAGGAGCCAGCCTGAGTCAGATAAGATTACATATAAGCAAGCAGCAACTTAACTGCACTGTACTTATTTGAGGGAAATCTGTGTAAACTGTTATCTGGTTTATTGTTGTTCAGTTACTAAGTCATGTCCCACTCTTTGTGACCCCATGAACTACAGCACATGAGGCTTCTCTATCCTTCACTATCTCCTGGAGTTTGCTCAGACTCACTCATGTCCATTGAGTCAGTTGATGCCATCCAACCATCTCATCTTCTGTCACCCTCTTCTCCTCCTGCCCTCAATCTTTCACTGTATCCAGGTCTTTTCCAATGAATCAGCTCTTTGAATCAGGTGGCCAAAGTATTGGCACTTCAGCATCAGTCCTTCCAGTGAATATTCAGGTTTGATTTCCTTTAGGATGGATTGGTTTGATCTCCTTGCTGTCCAAGGGACTTTCAAGAGTCTTCTCAAAGCACCACAATTCTTATGCATAAACTCTTTTTTTTAAAAAAATTATTTATTTTAATTGGAGGCTAATTACAATATTGTAGTTGTTTTTGCCATACATTGACATGAATCAGCCATGGGTGTAGATGTGTTCCCCATCCTGAACACCCCTCCCACCTCCCTCCCCATCCCATCCCTCAGAGTCATCCCAGTGCACCAGCCCTGAGCACCCCATCTCATGCATTGAACCTGGATACTGGCAATCTGTTTCACATATAGTAATATATATGTTTCAATGCTGTTCTCTCAAATCATCCCACATTTGCCTTCTCCCACAGAGTCCAAAAGACTGTTCTTTACATCTGTGTCTCTTTTGCTGTCTTGCATATAGGGTCATCGTTATCATCTTTCTAAATTCCATATATATATATGCATTAGTATACTGTACTGGAGTTTTTCTTTCTGACTTACTTCACTCTGTATAATAGGCTTCAGTTTCATCCTCCTCATTAGAACTGATTCAAATGCATTCTTTTTAATGGCTGAGTCATATTCCATTGTGTATATGTACCACAGCTTTCTTATCCATTTGTCTACTGATGGATGTCTAGGTTGCTTTCATGTCCTGGCTATTGTAAACAGTGCTGCAATGAACTTTGGGGTACACATGTCTTTCAATTTTGGTTTCCTTGGTGTGTATGCCCAGCAATGAGATTGCTGGGTCATATGGCAGTTCTATTTCCAGCTTTTTAAGGAATCTCCATACTGTTCTCCATAGTGGCTGTACTAGTTTGCATTCCCACCAACAGTGTAAGAGGGTTTCCTTTGCTCCACACCCTCTCCAGCATTTATTATTTGTAGACTTTTTGATAGCAGCCATGCTGACTGGCATGAAATGGTACCTCACTGTGGTTTTAATTGGCATTTCTCTGATAATGAGTGATGTTGACCATCTTTTCATGTGTTTGTTAGCCATCTGTATATCTTCTTTGGAGAAATATCTATTTAGTTCTTTGGCCCATTTTTTGTTGGGTCATTTATTTTTCTGGAATTGAGCTGCAGGAGCTGCTTCTGTATTTTTAAGATTCTTTTGTCAGTTGCTTCGTTTGCTATTATTTTCTCCCATTCTAAAGGCTGTCTTCACCTTGCTTATAGTTTCCTTCATTGTGCAAAAGCTTTTAAGTTTAATTAGGTCTCATTTGTTTTTTTTTTTTTTTTTTTTTTATTATTGCTTTTGCCATACATTGTCATGATATCACCATGGGTTTACATATGCTTCCCCTCGGGGTCCCCCCTCCCTCCTCCCTCCCCCCCGGGAAATCTCGCTGCACCAGTCCCGAGCATCAATCCTGGGCTGGCGATTGATTAGACACATGACAATTAACATGCTTCAATGCCCTTCTCCCATCTCATCCCACCCTTACCCTCATCCACAAAGTCCACAAGTCTATTCTATACATCTGCGTTCCTTTTGTTGTCTCCCATGTTGGGTTCTCATTACTGTCTTTCTAAATTCCATATATATGTGTTAATATACTGTATTGTTGTTTTTGCTTCTGGCTTACTTCACTCTGGATAATGGGCTCCAGTTTCGTCCATCTGAGTAGAATTGCTTCAAATGAATTTTTTTTTAATGCTGAGTAATATTCCATTGT
Organism: Antilocapra americana; assembly: GCA_007570785.1. NCBI lineage: Eukaryota > Metazoa > Chordata > Mammalia > Artiodactyla > Antilocapridae > Antilocapra > Antilocapra americana. Next base: position 5,770,018 of record ML661338.1, on the reverse strand, counting down.
GTATATGTACCACAGCTTTCTTATCCATTCGTCAGTTGATGGGCATCTAGGTTGCTTCCATGTCCTGGCTATTGTAAACAATGCAGCGATGAACATTGGGGTGCACGTGGCTCTTTCAATTCTGGTTTCCTCGGTGTATATGCCCAGCAGTGGGATTGCCGGGTCATATGGCAGGTCTATTTGCAGCTTTTTAAGGAACCTCCACACTGTTTTCCATAGTGGCTGTACTAGTTTGCATTCCCACCAACAGTGTAAGAGGGTTCCCTTTTCTCCACATCCTCTCCAGCATTTATTGCTTGTAGACTTTTGGATGGCAGCCATTCTGACTGGTGTAAAGTGGTACCTCATTGTAGTTTTGATTTGCATTTCTCTGATAATGAGTGATGTTGAGCATCTTTTCATGTGTTTGTTAGCCATTTTTATATCTTCCTTGGAGAAATGTCTGTTAAGTTCTTTGGCCCACTTTTTAATTGGGTTGTTTATTTTTCTAGAATGGAGCTGCAGGAGTTGTTTGTAAATTTTTGAGATTAATTGTTTGTCTGTTGCTTCATTGGCTATTATTTTCTCCCATTCTGAAGGCTGTCTTTTCACCTTGCTTATAGTTTCCTTTGTTGTGCAAAAGCTTTTAATTTTAATTAGGTCCCATTTGTTTATTCGTGTTTTTATTTCCAATATTCTGGGAGGTGGGTCATGGAGTATCCTGCTTTGGATTATAGCAGAGAGTGTTTTGCCTATGTTATCCTCTAGGAGTTTTATAGTTTCTGGTCTTATGCTTAGTTTATTTTTGGTTTTATTTCCATTACTCTGGGAGGTGAGTCATAGAGGATCCTGCTGTGATTTATGTCAGAGTGTTTTACCTATGTTTTCCTCTAGGAGTTTTATAGTTTCTGGTCTTACGTTTAGATCTTTAATTCATTTTGAGTTTATTTTTGTGTATGGTGTTAGAAAGTGTTCTAGTTTCACTCTTTTACAAGCGGTTGACCAGTTTCCACCAGCACCACTTGTTAAGGAGATTGTCTTTTCTCCATTAGTATATTCTTGTCTCCTTTGTCAAAGATAAGGTGTCCATAGGTGTGTGGATTTATCTCTGGGCTTTCTAGTTTGCTCATTGATCTATATTTCTGTCTTTGTGCCAGTATCATACTGTCCTGATGACTGTTGCTTTGTAGTATAGTCTGAAGTCAGGCAGGTTGATTCTTCCAGTTCCATTCCTCTTTCTCAAGATTTGAGGTCTATTTGAGGTTTTTTGTATTTCCATACAAATTATGAAATTATTTTTTCTAGTTCTGTGAAAAATACTGTTGGTAGCTTGATAGAGATTGCATTGAATCTATAGATTGCTTTGGGTAGTATGCTTATTTTCACTATATTGATTCTTCTGATCCATGAACATGGTATATTTCCTCCATCTATTTGTGTCCTCTTTGATTTCTTTCACCAGTGTTTTATAGTTTTCTATATATAAGTCTTTTGTTTCTTTAGGTAGATTTATTCCTAAGTATTTTATTCTTTTTGTTGCAATGGTGAATGGAATTGTTTCCTTAATTTCTCTTTCTGTTTTCTCATTGTTAGTGTATAGGAATGCAAGGGATTTCTGTGTGTTAATTTTATATCCGGCAACATTACTGTATTCACTGATTATCTCTAGTAATTTTCTGGTGGACTCTTTAGGGTTTTCTATGTAGAGGATCATGTCATCTGCAAACAGTGACAATTTTGCTTCTTATTTTCCAATCTAGATTCCTTTTATTTCTTTATCTGCTCTGATTGCTGTGACTAAAACTTCCAAAACTATGTTCAATAATAGTGGTGAGAGTGGGCCCCCTTGTCTTGTTCCTGATTTTAGGGGAAATTCTTTCAATTTTTAACCATTGAGGATAATGTTTGCTGTGGGTTTATCATATATGGCTTTTATTATGTTGAGGTATGTTCCTTCTATTCCTGATTTCTGGAGGGTTTTTTTTTTATCATAAATGAATATTGAATTTTGTCAAAGGCTTTCTCTGCATCTATTGAGATAATCATGTTTTTTATCTCTCAATTTGTTAATATGGTGTATCACATTGATTTGCAAATATTGAAGAATCCTTGCATCTCTGGGATAAAGCCCACTTGGTCATGATGTATGATCTTTTTAATATGTTGTTGGATTCCGTTTGCTAGAATTTTGTTAAGAATTTTTGCATCTCTGTTCATCAGTGATATTGGCCTGTAGTTTTCTTTTTTTGTGGCATCTTCATCTGGTTTTGGTATTAGCATGACTGTTGCTTCATAGAATGAGTTTGGAGTTTATCTTCATCTGAAATTGTCTGGAAGAGTTTGAGTAGGATAGGTGTTAGCTCTTCTCTAAATTTTTGGTAGAATTCAGTTAAGCATCAATTCTTTAGTGCTTAGCCTTCTTTATGGTCCAACTCTCCTATTTGTAAATATTTGGCTCAGTAGTAAAGAATCTGCCTGCTAATGCAGGAGATGCAGTTTCAATCCCTGGGTCAGGAAGATCCCCTGGAGAGGGAAATGGCAACCCACTCCAGTATTTTTGCCTGGAAAATCCCATGTACAGAAGAGCCTGGCCAGCTACAGTCCTTAGGGTCTCAAGAGTGAGTCAGATGTGACTTAGCAACTAAACAAGCAAACAGGAAAAAATTCTTTTTCATTTGTTGACAAAAGGATGGATGACCTTTATCCTCACCATATTCTAAGACCAACAGTGGCAGGGATAAGTGGAAAGCTTGCCTGTGCCCCTGAGAGCAGGGCTGTGCAACACCAGGAGAGGGCTGTCCCTAAATATACACTTAAGGTGGCATTTGCTCTTTTGAATACATGGAGGTCCAAAGTCTGGCCCTCAAAGTCACAGGCTGATCTTTTTGTCACACAAATTGTGTGGACATTGAAAATGCACAATAAACACACTCAGAGACTACTGAATTAACTCAATTAAAAGGGCTGAAACGTTAGAATGTTTGAGTTGATATGTCAATATTCCTTCCTAGAAGACAAACTACTTGGGAAGTTAAGTTTTCATAAGGTTTGAACTAGAACCAGAGCAAAGGGAATTCATTATCAAGCAGGAATGTTTAGTAGTGTCAGAGTATCATAGCTGACATCTCTAAATGCTCATATCTACTGGAAATGTAGACCCCTTCCAGGCTGGACAGGCACTACTCATCAAATGGGTATGGTTTATTTTTCAAACTGTGGGTTAATGGCTCCCGCCTGAATGAGCAGCAAAATATCTTTTACTAAGCTTTGAAATGTTAAATTCTTTAATCTCCCATGCCCTTTCTACCCTAAAATCAACTGAAGTATAATTTTATATGAAGTATAAAATTTCTGACACAGAAATCTTGTTTAGGGTATTCTAATACAGTTAGGCTTGTGCTGTGGTTAGTTACTTAGTCATGACCAACTCTTTGTGACCCCATTACTATAGCCCACCATGCTCCTCTGCCCATGGGGGTTCTCCTTGCAAGAATACTGGAGTGGGTTGTCATGCATTCCGTCAGGGGTTCTTCCCAACCCAAGGATTGAACCTATGTTTCCCACATTGCAGGTGACTTCTTTACCATCTGAGCCACTAGAGAAGCCTACAGATAGCCTTAGCATTTGATAATCCAGACTCTCTGATTCAGGCAGACTTGAATCCGGAACTGTCACTTAGGAAAATCAACTTGGGGGAGTAAAATAATCTCTTGGAGCCTCTGTTTCTTCATCTGCAAAATGGGTATGATAATGCCTACCTATCAAACATATTGGAAGAATTAAATGAGAATTTCAATCCCAAGGCTGGGTAGATACTCAGGAAACTAGAGAGCTATTCTGTCACCTCCTAAATAGGGTTTGACACAGTTGATTAAGTTGTTTCTTATTAAACTACATTCTTCTTGTAGCCTCAGGTCCCTGAGAAATTTCCTAATCATTCTGACTGGAGTATAAGTTATAGAGACATATAATTGCAGACAAATTCTTAGATTGGTTCTCAAAAAGGGTTGGGTGAGCTCTGCTAATTTAACATCCCAAAGGCAGTCGTATTTCTTCTATTCCCAAGTTCTTGGTGGTAGGTGTCTTCTAAATGCTCCCAAAATATAAATTAAAAACATCTATCTATTTTTATCACAAAATACTAAAAGCTCATATCTGTGAGTTGAGTATTTCAAAAGAAAACAAGTCTCAGAATCATGTTTTGAGAAAATTTTAATATGATACTTAGAAAGACAGGGTGATTATTAGAAATATTAGTTTCAAATAATGGACAAAAGTATATATGACCATTTTGTACTGTGCTTTTGACACATGCACAGAACAGAAATTAATGGGAGAAAACAGGCTTAAATGATGTTGGAAAGAAACATACAGGACAATGCCCTTCCTCATGGCAAATAACTCTCCTTAATAGTCTAAAAGTGGAAAAACAACTCACATAAGTAAACATATTTACTAAAGAGTCCCTTTAGTTCTGAAGATAATTAATTCAGTGCATGACAACATGGGTATAATCTGCGCTTCCTTGAGTTTCACAGCCTGGAGGTCATGAATGCTATGACCCTAAAAGAGAGAAAGTCCACCCCTGTGGATGTTCCCATCCACTCCCACTTGATTTTCACCTGCATCGAGGTATCCCTGGAGCATTTCTGGAGGAGCCCTTGAATCTTCACATGGCCAAGGATGAGGCCCACCAGTGGCCATGTGGCCTGGGCACCTTCACAGTCTCTCCTGCTTAAGGCCCCTTTGGTGCTGTTGCTGCTGGCCGTCAGGTCCACCGTGTGCTCCCACCAGATATCAACCTCTGGCGGTTCGTGCCATATGTTTTGGCTACCACCAATACTGGGAAGTCATCTTGGTGGCAGATGAGGCTGAGAAGACTGGCATTATCCAGGGACTAAATCAATCTGTGTTCCAAGCAGAAACAAAGTGGTCTCTCCTCCAACTTTCATGTTAAACTTCAGAATATGAGTGCAAAATGTTGCTCTAAATGCCCTTCCAGAGGATTCGGTGAAAACAGCCCTTTCAGAGGCTATCAACAGCATCACTCTCCTTTTCCCTGCCTCCTCAGCGCCCAGGCATGAGTCCATGATTCCAGACACTCTTCTCAATGTTGTAAACCAACAGCTATACACTAAGATAAAATACATTTTTGAAAGGATAAAATAATGTTTTGCAATGATTTGGGGGTGATAGAATTAAGACTGTGAACCTCACATGGTATAATTCTGTTTCACATCCTGAAGATAATGGGAATGGCAGTTATAAATATGTGAACAGTGATGCATCTAGCATTTTTAGCTCTTCAGGCAGCCTGATGGTTGAAAAGGTGCTGGCAGTCTCAGGACAAAATTAGAGAATCAGAAACTATTTCAGTACTTATCATCCCACTAGGGTCTATACTATATGTTGTTATCAATATTATATTTAGCTACAGGCAGCAAAATTCCATCATCTCTATTTATGACACAGATGGTGGTTTCTTATATGTTCCATATTTGATCCATGTAGGACAAGTAGCACTTTCACTTGTTGGATGAGAAAGTTAAAGCCCAGCACATTCTGTGCTAGAAGGTGACGCTGCAGCAGAGACAAAGAAGTCAAAAATTCCCATTCCTCAAGATCATTCATGTCACCCTGAAGCCATCCGGAGCCTGAGAGAGTACAGAGAAACCTACACATCCCCTCTTTGTGAGAAGTCTCTTCTCTGTTCCCTTCCCCAAGACATAAACTATAGTACTGCAGTCCTGGAGAGTTAACACTTAAAAGACATTCTCATTTCACCTGAAATATTTAAAAACAAAACAAACCAAAAAAAAGGCTACTTTCTTGAACCCGTATATGCGAGTACTCTTATATTTTACAAATACAAATCCCATATTCAATAGTCATTAAAATTCAGTTACTATATACGCATCAATCTTTTTTTCCCTGTACCTCTTCATCTACCTCCCAGGGCCATCCCACATCTGCTAAATAGGTACAGTCCCACAGGAAAGTAATATACCATGGAAAGGGCAGAGTCTTTTCCCAAACTCTTGGGACAGCTGCCAGTAAGAGCTACAGCTTAGAAAAGACCCCAGGGCAAATGTATGGCAAAACCAACACAATAAAGTAAAGAAAATTTAAAAAAAAAAAAAAAAAACAAAAAACAGTGACAGACTTTTTGTGACCCAAGAGGTTTGTTTTTAGCTTAACACATTCTTGGGAACTTTAGAGGTCAAGTCTCTACATCTCGGTGTGATCCAACAGCATGACGTTAACAAAAAAGGGAATAAATTTAAACAAAAAAAAAATTCATCCAAGTCATTTGACCTATCTCTATCCCACTAAAATGTCCCATTTAACCTTTATAAAGGCATAATTATTCATAATGACATTATGAATATTTTGGTCTAAATTCTTTAATGTGAGTAATGCAATGCTGAGTAACATATGTCAAGCCCATTTCTGTGAAGTGCTATTCAAAGTTTATTTTTATTGACTCAACTCCTTTCAAAATAAAATACAAACCAATGCTCTCATAAGTAGGCAAACACATGAGATCATGCTTCCACTCCTTACTGTGGTTTGATGGGGGAAGGGAGATAAGAGAGAACAACAAGGAAACAGTAAGCAAGAGTGAAGGCTTTGATAAGAGTGCAAATGTGAGGTCACATCCTGCTCTTCATGTCAGCTGCAAATTTCTGTTTGTTACCTAATAATTAGCTCATCTGTACCAAAATGAAGATACTTGTCTGTATTACATAATGAGAACAGTCTATGAAAGTGAAAATTATTCTCTGGGTTTAAGACTTTAGGAAAGATTCCATGCTTAGAAAGGCCTGTACTTGGTTTAATGTTCTATTGTCTTCACATTTCCATTCTCAGGAATTTGTGGACATGGGACTCTATACTTTCATCATTTTTTGCAGGTTATTGAATGAAAAATAGCATTTTAATAAAAATATTTTATTTAGTATATATAAGATTAAAAAGATGTTAGAAGTGTAACTGAAATTTTAATTATAATTTTTAGTAATATCCATATTTTATAAAAAGCAAATTGATGTCAACAAAACAAAAATCAACTACTGAAAAGGAGATATTTGCAAACAATATATCTGATAAATGGTTAATATTCAAAATATACCAAAGATCCATACAGCTCAACATCATGGAACAACTTGATTGAAAAATGGACAGAGAATCTGGATAGACATTTTTCCAAAGAAGACATACAGATGGCCAACAGCATGTGAAAAGATGCTCAGTGTCACTAGTAACCAGGGAAGTGCAAACCAAAGCCATAATAACATACTACCTCATGCCTGTCAGAACGGCTATCATCAAAAAGGCAACAAATAACAAGTATTGATGATGTGAAGAAAAGAGAGCTGAACCCTCGTGTACTATTGGTGGAAATGTAAATCGATGTAGCCTCTATGAAAGACAGTATGGAAATTCCTCAAAATATTAAAAATAGAATTACCATGTGATCCAACATTTCCACTCCTGGGTATTTATCTGAAGAAAACAAACTAATTAGAAAGGATATATGTACCTCCATGGTCACTGCAGCATTATTTCCACTAGCCAAGATACAGAAGCAACAAAGGGCACATCAACAGACATGTGTACAGTAGCACATTCTTCATGAAAAGAATGAAATCTTGCCATTTGCAGCAGCATGAAAGGACCTAGAGGTTACTGTGCTAAATGCAATGTCAGCGAAGACAGACACTATAGGATTTCCCTTTTATGTGAAAAGTCCACAAAACAAAACAAGTGAAGAAACATAAACAAAATTATGAATACGGAGAACAAATAGGTGATTGCAGAAGAGAGGGGTTTGGGGGAAGGAAAGCAATAGGTGAGGGAAGATTATTTTCCAGTTGCAAAATAGATTAACTATGTGTATGAAATATGCAGTGTGAGGAATATAGTCAGCAACTAAGTAGCTGACTATATTCAGCTAAGTAGTATGATAAAATTAGTAACTAGACTTATTTTGAAATCTATAGAGAAAAAAATCACTATGTTGTATAATAGGAAATAACAGTGTTACAGCTCAATCGTGCTCCCCAAAACAAAGACAGACAAAGTCATAGGAAAAGAGATCAGGTATGTAGTTACTAGAGAAGGGCAAGAGGACTGGATGAAGGCAATCAAAAGGTACTGTAAACTTCCAGTTATGAATACATACTAGAGGTAAAATATAATAAACATAATTAACTGCTGTATGTTATAAATGAAAATTACTAGGAGAGTAAATCCCAAGAGTTCTTATCATGCATAGCTTTTTTCTGTTTCTTTAATTTAGTATTTATATGGGATGATGAATGCTCACTAAACATTTTGATAATCATTTCATGATTGTTCATAAGTCAAATTATGCTGTAGACTTTCGGACAAACTGTCAAATGACAGAGTATGTTGGTTGACAATATGTACAAAAATGTAGGTAGAAATTTCACAAGTTTTAGAAATAGACTAAATTTGCTTTCATAACTTAAGAAATAAACTGAATTTTTCTTAAATTTTGAAAATTTGTCAGTTCAGTTGCTCAGTTATGTCCAGCTCTTTGTGACCCCATGGACTGCAGCACACCAGGCTTCCTTATCCATCACTGACTCTCAGAACTTGCTCAAACTCATGTCCATCAAGTCAGTAATGCCATCCAGCCATCTCATCCTCTGTCGTCCTCTTCTCCTCCTGCCTTCAATCTTTCCCAGCATCATGGTCTCTTCCAAAGAGTCAGTTCTTCACATCAGGTAGCCAAAGTATTGGAACTTCACCTTCAGCAACAGTCCTTCCAGTGAATATTCAGGACTGATTTCCTTGAGGATGGACTGGTTGGATTCCCTTGCTGTCCAAGGGACTCTCAAGAGTCTTCTCCAACACCACAGTTCAAAGGCATCATTTCTTTGGGACTCAGGTTTCTTTATAGTCCAACTCTCACATCATACATGATGACTAGAAAAACCATAGCTTTTACTAGACAGACTTTTGTCAGCAAAGCTTATGTTTATGCTTTGTATTTGAAATATCACATGAGAGAGGTTTTAAACTGCTATGCAAGCATTTCTTTGCATATAGCCCATCTTGATGTGGCTTTTTTCTTGATAAATTTTTGTGTTTAAATTGTATATAAAAGTTATATATTTTGCTTTAAAAATGTCTTTTTGAAGTCATAAAGCCATCTTCATATTCTATAAAATGTTTATTATATAGATATAACTTACAGTTATGACAAAGATCACTGATACAAATACATAGAATTAGAATTATTTTTATATTCCAAGATCAAAGTTCTTATGCTATTTGTCTTTCAGCAAAGGTCAGTTAAAAGTCTGAACTATAAACAGTTAGTGTCAATGAATAAAGGGCACTGAAAGCTGTACAATTGTAAATGGAAGTAGAGGTGTTTTGCTGAGTCCTGGTTGTACACATCAGAGCTCTCCTGACACCTTATCCCTGTTTAGGAGGTTCCTGAAAATTCTCTTGCTGTCATGTTTGAAATGTAAAAATATTAAAATATTATTTAATATATGATAATTTCTTCTTCTGACTTCACTCTATATGACAATCTCTGGGTCCATCCGAATCTCTTCAAATGGTACAATTCCTTCCTTTTTGTGGCTGGATAATACTCCATTGTATATATGTACCACATCTTCTTTACTCAGTCCTCTGGACGTTTAGGTTCCTACCAAATACTGTATATTAATGTGTATATGTGGAATTTGGAAAAACAGTACAGATGAACCTGTTTGCAAAGCAGAAAGAGATAGAGAGATAGAGTACCAAGGGAGGGGGCGGGGACAGAGGGAGTGGGATGAATTGGGAGATAGGAATTGACAATCTAGTCTACTGTGTATAAAATAGATAACTGGTGAGAACCTACTGCATAACACAGAGAACTCTACTCAGTGCTCTGTAGTGACCTAAATAGGAAGGAAATCCAAAAAAGAGAGGATATATATGTATGTGTATATACATATATGTTTGTATACATGTATGTGTATATACATGCAAGTGTGTGCATGTATGTGTATATACATATATATGTGTATACATGTATGTGTATGCCCATATAGCTAATTCAGTTTGCTGTATAAAAGAAAATAACATTATAAAACAATTACACTCATAAAAATTTTTAAGTATTATTTAGGATTAGATTAAGATGACCAAATATATATGTATCCTCAAATACTGTGGAATGAGGAAAAATATATGTGTCTGTATATATATTAATTTAAAAGGAAAACTCACTAACTGAACCATTAGAAAATAACCTTCCTAGTACATTAGATAGTCTAAAATCAGACAGGATGGAATGGCAGAGACACAAGACTAGCAGGCATCAAAGCCCAAAACACTGCAATGCTTGATTGGCCAGTTGCTTTGGGGATGCTCAAAACTGAAAATCCAATCGATAAAGAGAAAAGGAAAGTTACCAGGGGTGATGAAAAGGATCATCATTTGTGTTCATTGGAGCAGCAGAATTTTCCTTTAGGCTAAAACAGTGAGAATGAGCAGACACAGACAGGAGAGTGGTACTGTGGGTAGCCAGTGGTCCTAGGAAGAAACAAGGGAAGCCACCACACCCGGAGGAAGGACCCTCAGAATTCCCACTAGGACATGCTGTGCAGGCCAGAAGCATCAGTCCGTGCTCCAAGCAGCTGGCATTCAATGGTGAGCAACAAGAACTCCTTTGTCTGCTGATTTGAAAACTTTTTCTGCCTCCTATAAAGCTATCTTTTTATAACTTCTAGACTCTCAATGCCTCGTAACATTCTTGCTCCTCAGATGAACTCAACAGTTCTCAGGTACCCACATGAAACAGGAGGCAGAATTATTCATATATCATCCTTGAAGTAGGAGGTAATACGTGGTAGCACCCAAGGTTGGTAAACTAATAAACAAAGCCAAAAGCCTGCTACAATACTGAAAGTTATGGTGAAAAGTACCAGAAAAACTAAGAACCCAAACACTGAGAAGGGAAAGGATGTGAAAATGTTTCTAGGCTGAGAGCAGGTGAGGCAAGAGGCTGTTTTTCATTCTGTAAAGCTTAATTTCTGTTTTCCTTATCTTACAAAATATATTACAGTAAACTAATAAATTATTAATGAAATAACTCAGAAAGTTGCAAAGAAGATGAATATTCTTAAAACCAACTATTGTACATGTATACAACAAAAGAAATTCAATAAAAATATTTCCATTAAAATAGCAACAGAACTTCAAAATACTTTAGAGAGGATATAATAAAAAATGAGCATACCTACATAATGAAATCTACAATATTCATAAAATTAGACTTGAATATTTTAGGGTGAGTCTACATTACTCGATGAGAATAAACAATGATAAAATATCAATTTTGCCAAGGTTTATCTTTAGAAAATCTAAATTCCATGATATTTTTCAGAAAATAAAACTTGAAAGTGCTTCTTGATTTCATCTGATAGAGGTATGCAAGGATAATCGTTTCCCCTAAATAGTGGCAATGAAGGGGACTTGCCTTGCAGAGGGCAAAACATAGATAAGAATATGATAAATATAAGGGAGTCATAGGTAATGGTGCAGTATCTGTAAGTTAACCAATAGGACAAAATAAAGGTACAGGCCCAAGTATGATTATTACTCCAATGACTAAAGTGACCATTCTCATCAATGGAGAAAAGACAGATCATTCCATAATTTATATAGGAACAATTGCTTATTATATTAAAAAAAGTTCTACCTCATGCCATACATAAAAATATATTACATATGGATTAAAACCTACTTTTACAAATAAAATTATAAAAATATTAGAAAACAGTATAAGAGAATTTCTTTATTTTCTTCAGGTAGAAAGTAAACCTTACCAAAATCTTAGACATCAAGAAGGAAGACATGAAGCTATGAACTCACAAATATGTTTAGAGAAAGGAGAAAGTTTGAGGTAGGAGGTGAAAAATATATGTTGTTGTTCAGTTAGTTGCTAAGTCATGTCTGACTCTTTGTAACCCTGTGGACTGCAGCACACCAGACTTCCCTGTCCCTCCCTGGCTCCTGGACACACCAGAGGAAATGATTGTGCACTTACATACCAATACAGTAAGTTGAACTGAGCTGCGTGTACTTATATTTTTGATGCTGTGTGAACTCTCAGGTGTTTGAGAAAATGATTATTAATGAGTTTCATTATCTGGTCTAACAATTCTTTAGAAATCCAAGATCATTGACAAACCTACAGTTTTTGGAGCTGGCTTTTCCCTAATTTAAAATGCTTTAATCCGATAACTTCACATTTAAAAATTGCCATTGTTTTTTGAAGCGCTAAGATAAAACTGCCTTTTTGAGAGGTCCTGTTCCATTTTTGGTCTGTGGTAGGAAGAGTAGCATCCCTAATAGCTTTCCTTTTATAGGCTCCTGAATTCATTCTAAAATGGGCAAGTTCTCTTCATTTTATTAGCGACTGGCAGCATCTAACCAGCTGCAAGAGATTGACTTTCCCAGATTTCAGACCCTCAACACAATTTTTGCTGTGTTCTGCCTTGAGCTCTGAAGAGGGCTAACAACAATGCATGTAAAATTCTTAGCTCACTACCTGAAACATAATAGCTGCTAAAATATTATTGAGTCTTACTGTTCATTTGCATGGCATAATCACTATTAAAGAAGCACTTACAATAACAGTAAACATACATCGAACGTTTAGAAGTGACACAATGTGTGCTAAGCACCTTCCCGAAGATTAGTTAATGAAATAGATATAACCTCATCATCCTCCTTTTGTAGATAAGAAAACTAAGGCTTTGAAAATTTATTCAAGTTTACCCAGTGGAAGAATTGGAATGGAGCCAGTCTGCTTCTATATCTGGGGCTCCTCAGGGCAATAAGATCAAGCATCCGTTTATTAGCACAAAGTCATCATGGTGCAGAGAGAACCTCAAGAAAGGAGCTATTAGATAACTTATTTCTCCGTGGTAATCTCTATTTGCCTTCTACTTATTCCTCCTACCACTCACCATAACAGTACCTCTAACTGCGGGGTGCCTCCTTTTCTGTGGCCTGTCTTTTTTTTTTTTAATATATTTATTTATTTTCTTTACATTATTGTGTTGATTTTGCCACACATTAACATGATGTAGCCTGTCTTTGAATGAGGAGTTTTCTCCTTGTTCAATAGTCAGAACTCAGCTTTGAGAGACATGGGGAATTAAATAAACGAGAGTGGACTTACTGGGGTCAGATGCAACAGCTCTCTCTGGTGTCCTTCAGCACCACCAGTCACTCCTGCTTAGAACCAAGTGCAGCCCTTGGACTCCATGGCTCCCCAGAGTGAGCTGCTTATCCCTCTGTTCAATTTCTTTCAGTTTCTCCACTTGAAGTCATTGGTCTCACTTAGTTCTTCAGCTTTATGTCCTCTGGCTGGTTGAAGGCTGGCTGCTGAATAGCTATCTGGGAAGCCATTATCAGAGGCTGTCTCTCCCCTGCCAAGGCAAGGCTTCAACAGTGAAAAGCTGCCCATGGCTTCAGACTGCGTGTGTGTGACTTTCATAACTGATTCAGAAAGAAAAATAAAAGATTGAGAGATGGTGCAGAGGTAACATGATATCCCTATGAGGACTGTGAAGTGATACCCCATGCAAGCTGTTCCTTCTTGTTTCTACAACTACAGGATAATATTTATCTAGCTTTTACACAGTGTATCAAGTGACAGGAGGAAGCCTATGTAAGATGCTGATAACACCTCTGCTGTGTGTACTAAGCTGCAACACTTTTTCTCTGGCATTTGTTTACTAAACCTTAGATGTGTTAAAGAGAAAGGACCTTGAGGTATATCTTATTTGACTTTTTGTCTTCAGCACTGATCTTTCTTAAAATAATTCTGCAACCTGTCTCGTTTTTCTGTCAGTGTGTATTACAGGGTTTATTGTCATTTTTCATTAGGAAATATGAGGTACTGTTTTAAATATAAATAAATAGTAAATACTGAACTTCCCTTCTACTCACAGTTCCAATCGATAAAAGACCAGAATCTCAAGTGTCCAGTTCTTCTGTTACTGAGAGCTCATCAAAAAATGATAGCATCCAGTCATTATCTTTGAGTAGAAATTTAATTAGTGTCTACAATTGACACCTAACAGAAATAACTTTTAAGAAAATATGAAGTAGGGGAACATGCGGTTTCTTCTTTAGTGATCATATAAATCCTGTTCCTCATTTAAAAAACAATAGGAGCAATTGTTTTACCTTCTGTCAGGATCATTCCAATTTTGAGATTATTAACACCCATCCCTGGCAGATGGTACTTATTCCTATTAAACTAATAGGCATTGTCTACTTGGGGACCCTTCTCGAAATTATTCCTTAATGCCTACTTCATGAAAGGTAGATCATGAAAGGCTTTTTTGCTTTGTCTTTGAGGCAGACCACCAAGTTTCATGTCTTACTGGACTGAATGTATTGTTTCTGACAACAGATGTAAAGCTAATTAAACTGTGCTTGAGCATGGTCCTAGTCTCTTCATCTGCACTGTGAAAGGGCTAGTCTAGCAGCTGTCTAAATCTATGAAGTCAAAAAAGGATCAAAGCAGAGACACCATTTCCTCTGAACTTGAAATGGAAATGAGTGTGTTTCCGGGGTCTATCAATCTGCTTAAAACTAAATAAATCATTTCAGAAGCTTTCAGCACTCTATCAAGATGATGGGGGCAGTGGAGTGGCAAAGTAGAAACACATTTACAACTTTATTTCCATTGATTAGATAAAATCTCCATCACTCATGGTGATAAAAACAACCAGAAACAGAAGTAAAATGTTCAGGTATCGATTCATTAGTAGGACTTAAGCTCCATCAGAGGAATAGAGGGAAATCAAAATGGGAGAATATTATCTCAATTTAGTCAAGATTTGCCTTCGAGTTAGGTCACTTACTCTCAGATACTCATGTCTAGTTTGTTGCATATCTATTTAGTTTGAATGCAAATTTTCCATGAATACAGGAAATAGTATATATGAGCTAAGAACTTCCTACATGCTTTACATATATGATCTCCTTTGTGCGTGATAAGTAGCCTCAATCATGTCTAACTTTTTGCAGCCCTATGGACTGTAGCCTGCCAGGTTCCTCTGTCCATGGGATTCTCCAGGCAAAAATACTGGATTGGTTGCCATACCCTCCTCTAGGGGATCTTCCTGATCCAGGGATCAAACCCATACCTCTTATGTGTCCTGCATCGGCAGGTGGGTTCTTTACCACTAGTGCTACCTGGTAAGCCTCACAATCTCCTTTAGTTTGACCAAGTGATGCAATTTTAATCATCTGTGTTTTAAAGATGAGAAAACTGAGCATTGACAGAGTTGAAAAAATAATTTCCCAACCATCCAGAACAAGAAAGTGATAAGTCCAGGATTCAAGTCCTCATGTATCTAGTCCAAAGCCCATATTCTAATTCATTTACAATCATTACCTTCTTAAAGCTCTTCATGTGACAATATAATCTTGGTTAAAACAAGAAAACAAATAGGTTTTAAGAGTATGTGCTCTGAATTTTCTTACACAATATAGTTATGACTTTCTCCATTTGACAAATGAAGCATTAGACTAATTATGCTTAGGGCTCAAATAATGACCATATCTTGATTGAAAATCTGCAATATGAGCAACTCATGGAGGACATCTTAATCTGACCAGAGAGTTGTTTTTTAATTGGAATATAGTTGATTTACAATGTTGTTATTACTTTGTATTGTACAGCAAAGTGAGTCAGTTTTACATAGGCATAATATCACATGATTGCTTCTATATGTGGACTCCATGATTTTCTTTTTTGGCCACACCATGTCCATGTGTCTTGTGGATTTTAGTTCCCCAACCAAGGATTGAACCTGGGCCCTCGGCAGTAAGAGCAGAAAGTCCCTAACCACTGACTACCAGGGAATTCCCTGGAATATTTTATTATTTCATAGTAGGCAGTCTCTATGAATATGGATTTAAGCCACTGAAGCTTTGACAAATTTGTCAGGATATAAGGGAAAAAAGAAATCTCTAGTTTTTTTTGTAGCAGTTTGAATTAAAGAGGCTAACGAGAGGTCATAATGTATTAAATGTGCTGTCATCTTTTGTGCCATAAATTGGACTATATAGTCTGAGGAAGCCTATGGGCCTCTTCTCAGAAGGATGTTTTTAAATGTACAAAATAATATACATAGGATTACAAAGGAAGCCAGTCATATAGAAATTTAGTTATCAATAATTTAAAATACAGTACAGTAATACATGAACTTGTTTATCACATATTAAGTAACGACCTAGTAGCAGGTCTAATAACTACCACACGTTTGAAATGATTGCTCAGTCACTCAGTCATGTCTGACTCTTTGCAAACCCCATGGACTGCAGCACTCCAGGCCTCCCTGTCCTTCACCATCTCCTAGAGCCTGCTCAAACTCACGTATACTGAGTCAGTGATAATATCCAACCATCTCATCCTCTGTCATCCCCTTCTCCACATGCCTTCAATCTTTCCCAGCATCAGGGTTTTTCCTAATGAGTCAGCTCTTCATATTAGGTGGCCAAAGTATTAGAGCTTCAGTATCAGTCCTTCTAATGAATATTTAGGGTTGATTTCCTTTATGGGGGTGAATGCAAAAATCTTTTAGAAAATCTGTATTAACTATACACTTTGATATGAATACTTGACTTAAAATACCAAATTCATCAACATTTCTACTCTCCTCCCAAACAATGTAAAGGCCTTTTAGAAAGCTTTAAATCTAACCACTTATCTTCTGAACTACATGATGTTGTTTTCTACTATTTCCATGTCACTTTCTAGTTATATCTCCCAAGTTGTTACTACTTTGGGGTTTTAAACAGTTAATGATTATTTAGATTTTTCCATATATTGATCATTTTTTAATTGCAATTAGTTGCACTTCATTTTTTGCTTCTGTTTCCAATTTCTTTGTTCAAATGTATATCTATTAGCAATTTTCATCAAATTTTACAGGGTCTCTGAATGGTAAACGCCACAGTATTTGCCAAAGAATTTGCTTCACCCTGAATGCTGAAGGTATCTGAGCTGCATATAGAATTCTAGATTGAGAGTTATTTATAACAAAGATAATGTTTCTTTTCTCTGGCTTTTATTGTACAAATAAGCAAGAATAAGAAAGTAGGAAACAAAAAACTTCTTGGGATGAGAAAGAGCTCTCAGAAATTTAAATATGGTAGCTAAAATTAAACATGTAATAAAAGATTTGGACTATTTGCATCAATAAGCTTTTCCTGATGTGTTAATTTTCTGTCACTGCTGTAACAAATTATCAAAACTTGGTGGCTTAAAACACATACAAATTTATTATTTTATAATTCTGGAGGACAGATGTCCACTAGGCTAAAATCACAATGTTGTCAGCCTTCTTTCTGGAGAGTCTGGGAAAGAAGAAATTTATTTTCCTTTTCTAGCTTCTGGAACCCTTCTAAAATTGATTCTTGTTACTTGGTTCATGGATCCCTTCCTGTATCTTTAAAGTCAGCCATGTTGAGTTGAGTCTTTCTCACGTTACAACACTATGACCTCCTCTTCTGCCTCCCTCTTTCATATTTAAGGACTCTCATAATTACATTGGGCCCACCCAGATAACCAGATAATCCATGATAATTTCCCTATTTTAAAGTCAGTTGATTAAGCAAATTTCATCTCATCTGTAACCTTCAATTTTAAATTGTACTGTTTGCAATATCAGGCTGTTACCTCTGGAAATAGAATCAAAGAATTAGGAGAGGCCACTAGAAAATTAAGTTTGAATATCTCTTCAGAGGGAGCTACTTGGATTGCATTAATCACATGACAGGGTCATATATTGAAAGTGGCTGGAATGCCACAACACACCATGCTATTTCACAAGTCTCTACTTGCAGTGGTTGTTTTGTTCAATTGTAATCTGAATTCTTAACCTCCCTTATCTGAATTCTACATAGCCTTTCAGGCTCAACTTGGGCCACCTTTACCCCCAAATTATTGATTGCTTCAACCCCCAAGAGGCTCTCCCTTTTCCAAATTCCTATCAAACTATAGTCGATATTTTATATTTTTTCTAACTATATACTCTATTGTTTACTGTTGTTTCATCATTGTCGTCATCTTTGCTCCCATGTAGTGAGAATCAGGTTCATGTTCAATGCATTTTGAGCATTATCAATTCTCATAACCACTCTCAATGTAGTACTGTTATTCTCAGTTTGCACTGGATAAAACATTAATAGAGACTAAGGGGAGAACAAACATAGATAACGTATTAAAATGCAGAGACTTCACTTTGCCAGCGAAGGTCTGTATAGTCAAAGCTGTGGTTTTTCCAGTAGTCATGTATGGATGTGAGAGTTGGACAGTAAACAAGGCTGAGCACCGAAGAATTGATTCTTTTGAATTGTGGTGTTGGAGAAGACTCTTCTGAGTCCCTTGGACAGCAAGGAGATCAAACCAGCCAATCTTAAAGGAAATCAACCCTGAATATTCATCAGAAGGACTTATGCTGAAGCTCTGAAGCTACAATACTCTGGCCACCTGATGCAAAGAGCCAACTCATTGGAAAAAACTCTGATGCTGGGAAAGACTGAAAGAAGGAGGAGAAGGGGATGACCAAGGATGAGATGGTTGGATGACATCACTGACTCAATGAACATGAGTTTGAGCAAACTTCTGGAGATAGTGAAGGACAGAGAAGCCTGGCGTGTTGCATTCCATGGGTTGTAAAGGGTCGGATACGACTTAGCGACTAAATGACCACAGGGGAGAACATTTGGCACCCAGGTTCAGATAATCTGAGAGTGGGGGGATGGGAATTTGAACCCAGTCTCCGTGACATGAATCTGGTGCTTCTGACCCCTTTTCTATACTTCTCCAGATAATGTTTGTTTTGTTCTTAGACTCTAAGCTCCTCCATGGTAGGGCCTCTATTTTTCTGAAGCTCCCGCAGCACCTAACACAGACTTAAGCATGAAGCAGGAGTCTAGTGCAATCATGGAATGGTAGGTTTGGCATAGACATGAACTTGAAGCAGAATAGTGCCATGAGCAATGCAAATAGCCCTAGCTTTGGTTTACTGCATGACTGAACTGATTATACAAGTCAAAGAATCTCTTTTGACAGCTTTTATTGTGTGCCTTTAAGGGATGCCCATTATGTTAGGGAAATTTGGGGAATTCCCTTTAGTGGTTTTGGAAAGATGACTATGGTAACCTCAGTCAACAAGTCATCTAGCTGAAACAATGGAACCAGAAGAATACCAATGCCTATAATCACAGAATTTACATAGTTTCAGCATCCAACCAGTTGTTGCTAAAATAATGCTAAACAATTCCTCTCAAAGGAGTTGTCTATGGTAATGTCCAAATCTCAGTGGGCCTCCTCCCTCCTGCCCTCAGCCAGCTGTCTGGGGGAAATTGAAGTGCTAGTTCACAGAGCTCACCCCAGTATGAAATTCCAGAGCACTAACTACTTGGGAATAATGATGATAATTAAGGATTTAAAGGGCTCTTTAATGCACACAGATGATGCATTTTATTAGCCATGGAGCAATGTATCCTTTCTTAGATTAGAGCATTTTCTAGTATAAAGCGTCCCAAATCTGTGCCTGCCCAGAGGGGCACAGACGCACCCTTATTTTTCAGACATTCATGTACTTTGTGCTCATGTGGCTGCAGAAGACCAGACAAAAGCGTTCTTGGAATCCGTGGAAAGTGCACAGCCGAGCTCATCGGTGGGCTGTCCCTCAGATACCCCTGCCGTAGGTGAGGTAGTCTGCCAAGCTCAGACTTGGACAAGAGGGTAGGGTGAAGCAAAGAGGGAAGCTGCCATTGGAAAGCAGGCCCGTGGGCCCAAGACAGGGCTTACGTATAAGACCCCAGGCAATGTGGGGAGTCCTGTGGGGATACTTTCTGTTCCTGTGTGTGCATCCTGCTTTGTTTCTGAAGACGGTGTTTGGCACAACGTGTCGGGGTTTGTGGGTTGGATGAAGCTGCTTCTCAGCCCACTGGCTCAGGGTCCTCCCATAAAACAGGCATCTAACTGGGGCTAGAAATACCAGACCTATCAAGCTGGCCATGTTTTCAGAACTGTTCTTATAAAAGCCGAGTCTGTTCAGCCTACTTTGTTCTTTTACTCTTTCAATCCAGCTCGGTGGGTCTGAGTGCAGTTTTCATGTGCGGCAGAATCCTCCACTCTGGCTTCCAGGCTGTTGTCTCCCAGGCTTCCAGGGTGAGACTTAGTGCATTCTGCTGTGTCCCGTCCCCTTCACACTGTGCCTTGCACCACCAGTCTGATATCAAGGCTCCACACCCCATCTCCCCCCACACACACTGTGCGAAGGAGCAAAGGGTGGTCTGAAACAGTCATGGCCTCCGTTTGGGGGACAGGCAGGGTCTGTCATGCGAGACATGGGGGGCCACCATGGGGGCCACCCCTCCTTCATCCTTGCTCCACACAGCTTCTAGGAATAAGCAGCTCTCTTGGCTGGTCACTTAACTGGTGTTCTTTTCTGTGAGTGTCCCGAGTGAGAAGATTCAGAGGCACTGTTAATGGCTGCCATTGGATGCAAATGCCTGTCTGCAGCAGTTCTTAAGTTTTGGTGTGCATCAAATTGACTAAGCTTTTCAGGGTTGTGATGCCAAATCCCTACCACCTGAAGTTCTAATTCAGTCAGCATGGGGATGAGAATCTGCATTTTTATGAACCCTCTGAGCTCTCTTTCTTAACCTTGATTTTGTCAAAGATAGATGAGGCATTTTTAGCAAATAATTCCCAAACTTGGCAGGTTTATTTCTTGCTCATAGTACGTGTGTTTCTAACACACAGTGGTGTGTGTGTGTGTGCACATAGGATGGAGGTGGGCAAATCACAGATAGGGGAAACTGAAGCCCGCAGGAGTAAACTGACTTTCTCAAAATCACAGGAAGTTGGAAGGATAGAGTCCTCTTTCTACACCTGGCACTTCTCCCATTCTATTCCACATTATATTCCCTCTTCAAGTCTTAACATGAGTTGAGAGGACTACTTCTTCAACAGAAACTGACATGTTAGGAAAATGAGCGATAAGAGGGGTGGGGAATCAGGACTGGGGTGAGAGTTGAAGAAGAGGCCACCAATATTATGGAAAGGTACAGGTAGGGATTATATTACCTTTCAATAGCATATTAAAGGGTTGTTTTGGGGGAGGATTGAGAATCTTCATATAATTAGCTTTTGAATTTTGGAGACATATTAGGAGGTTATCAAATCTAATTCCAGAGGAAGACAATGAGTCCCCTGAATGCAGCCTAATCATGGTGGAATTATGACTAAAACCCAACTTGATCAAGGTCAGTGGGCTGTCTGCTACTTTGACTTCCTGAGTCCTTGACATGCTTTCCTGGAATGTCTTATAAGATCACAGTAAAGGAAACGCCTAATCTTTTGAAAAAACAGGACTTTCTGTGGAGCAAAACCATCTACTCAGCCCATAGCATTCTCCACATCCTCAGATGCATCTTCATTGCTCTTAGAGTTTCTGAAAAGGGGACATGAGATGGTTGGCTTCTGTTATATGCCAACAGCTAACTAGTTCCAGGGACTAGTAGATTCTGGATAAATGGTTCACAGCTGGCATAATAGAAAGGCAGAGAATCTGCCTTTTCATGAACTCCATGGACTTGCATATTGCATTACTCAGGATAAGTTAGTCCTGTGTGGCAAACAGCCCTAAAGTCTTTGATCTTTCTTCCATGTAACACCAGTAACATTCTGAGGGATTTTTTTTTTTTTGTCATTTACCTTGAACAACTCTCTAAAGTCTAATATGCTACAATTTCTTTCAGGACAACAGACTATATCTCTTCAGACCTAGAACAGAGCCTGGTACATAGGGTATTACAATTGAATGGTTGAAGGATGAAGGACTGTCTTCCCCTCTACACCTTCCCCACCCTCCTCTTTTCCTCAGCCCTCATTACAGGGGGTCTTGCAGGTGTCGTGGAGCTGAGCAGCCTTCTGGGGTGTGTGTATGTGTGCAGGAACTGCTGCTCCACATGGGAAGTCTGACAAAGGACATGGAATCTGTGTCAGGGCAGCTAGTGCTAGTAAGTTATATCCTAGGAATTCTGTCCTCACCAAAAGGTGTCAGAACCTATATCAAGCTTTGTCATAGTTCTTGGCTCCTATATCCACCCCCTTTCTGCACACTCTCCTCCTCCAGCTTCCTCCTCCTCTGTCACTCCCGGTGTATACATGCGTCATTAGCAACCTCTTGCTGTGGCAGGAACGTCGCTTTCATCTATGAATAGATTTTAACAGCCTCCTTCAAGCTTCCTCTCAGGGCTGCACTGACTCAGCCCCACTGGGAGCAAGGAGGGCATTGACTGCAGGGAGCCTTACCATTCTAAGGGGTGATGATGGGAATGCAAGGATTGAGGGGCAAGAAGACCCAGCTCGAAGGAAGCCTTTCTGAAATAATGTATCTACCATGGAAGAGTCAGAAGGAAAGATGCTGAGGAGCTGGACAGCTATTGTGGATTGTTGTAGATAAAGAGATGGTTTAGGATATGAAATTAATGATTTTAAAAAATAAGAAATTGGGGCTTTGATCTTAAGATTAAAAAGAAATTGCTTCCCCTGAGAAAAGCTATTTAGAGAGTCAGTTTGCAAGTAACCAAGCTAGGGAAAAAGAGGATTTCCAGAAGGCAAATTCAGGTCATCTGTTGATGAGTGACGGGCGCCATGCCTTTCTGGTTCACAGCTATTGTCCTTAATCAGTGGCCAGACACAAGTCCCTGCAGCAAGCAGCTGCAAAACCCACCTCTGCAAACCTTCAGAGACCCAAGCAACCACCGTGGCTCCAGCTGCTTCATACAACCAGAATGTGTGGGAACAAACCCGGCTTGGGCCTTAGGTAGGATGGAACCAGTCAAAGAGGTTTTTCCAGGTTACCTTCATGGCTGTTTATTAATAGGACAATGCATTCACCTGATAGAAATGTTTGGTGTCTGCTTAATTGTTCTCAGGCAGTTATTATGGCAATTAGCAACCTGCAACATTGCAAAACCTCGTCTAGACTAGTATTAAAAAGAACCTGTTTGTGATTTTCTTTCTTCTTCTTTTTTTTTTTTTTCTGAGTCTCACTCAAGTGTTTACTCCATCTCTCTCTTTCTCTCTCTCTCTCCATGGCTTCTCAGGAGGGTGAGGGTGAGGTGGGTTTTGATGCAAGTATATAGTGCTCCCTTCACGCCACTTGCCCTCAGCTTCAGCAGGCAACCCCTGTGTCAGGGAGCAAGGCTGGTATTCCCAGAAGCAATGCCTATGAAAGCCTTGGTTTTCATTTTTATGAACTGGTGACTCTTCCCAGGAATAAACTAGAATAACAGGCGCAGCTTCAGAGTCAGGGGAAAAAGAAGAGCTCAGAAATATAGTGATTAGGAAGATCCCCACACCCCCAAAAACACCACTTCCCACTGGAAATGCAACAATCAGAACTTTCTTTCTCTGCTTCAGATTCTGTGAACCTCCACTTCTGGGGTTTCTCCTACTGCTGACAGTGATCTTTCTTCACCTCCTATATCTTCATCCACAGCCAGACAGGGTCTCCACCCTCCCTTCCCTTCTGGAGTTAGTATTAAGCAGAGAGTTAAATTCACCTTCTTAACCACATGCGGAATGTTTTCTTCTCTGAAAGGTCATAGCATTTTACATCTGCTCTATTCACCTTTTCACTTAACTGTGTGAATCCTTGGTTTATCACTTGACAGTCTGAGAGGTGTACATAATCTTCCCCATGATATTTTATGTACTTGGGAACAGTGACATAATCAGGAGTCTCTGGCATGAACAACAGATTCTAACACATAAGAGACCTTTAGAAAAACACCTGTAGTTTGAAGATGCTTTTTTTTAAGAATTAATAAAAATTTTTTGAGCAGTTTTAGGTTTATAAAAAAAACTAGAACATATAGCGTTCCCATTTATCATACCCCCAGTCACAACCTACCCTTTCCCCAGTTTCCCCTACTGTCAATATACTAGCATAGTACATTTGTTGTAATTGAGCCCATATTGATAGTTAAATTTCTAGTTATTAGAGTCCATAGTTCACATTGATTCACTCTTCTATTTGTACATTTCATGTTTTGAAACTTATGTACATCATATGTATTTAATGTAATGTATGTACCATTTTGGAGTCATACAGACTAGCTTCATTGCCTTAGAAATCTCTATTGCTTCTCCTGCCTCATCCCTCCACCCATCCCCCCACATGCCAAAGCCAGACAGCCACTGGACTTTGTCTTCTCTCTATAGTTTTACTTTCCCAAGAATGTCATAATTAGAATGTAGCCTTTTCAGACTCTTTCACTTAACAATATACATTTAAGTTTCCTTTGTGTCTTTCCCTTGCTTGCGAACTCATTTCTTTTTTTATTACTAAATAACATTACATGAGCTAGACATACCACAGCTTATCTATTCACCTAAGGATGGGCATCTTCATTGTTTCCACACTTGGGCAACTATGAATAAAGCTGCTATAGGCATTCATACACAGGTTTTTGTGTGGACCTCAGTTATCAATTTATTTGGGTGAATGTCAAGAAGTACAAATATTGGATCACATGGTATGCATGTGTTCCATTCCATCAGAAACTGTTAAAATGTCTTCAAAGCCACTGTATCATTTGTATTCCTCTCAGGGGCAAATGAAAATTCTTGTTGCTCAGATGGTCTTTTGAGACTGGCTTTTGGTAGGTAGAAAATGTAAAGAGACATTTTGTGGGATGGAATGAATTCAGAGTCACCTTTCTCTGCCTTGGACGGCCCTGCAGTGAATACCAAGGGATAACGGAGGGTGAATGCATGCAGGAGCATGAAGCTGTGGGTAATAGCCTCACCCTGCTACTTATTAGCTATATAGTTAAAACAAACTATCAATATTTAACCTGAGGTTTCTTTCCTTTTATTTAACAATTGGGACAATAGTACCAATTTCCTTAGTAGTAGCAGTAGTGTTAGTCACTCAGCCCTGTCTGACTCTTTGCGATCCCACAAACTGTAGCCGACAAGGCTCCTCTGTCCATGGGATTCTCCGGGCAAGAATACTGGAGTGGACTGCCAATTGCCTTTTCCAGAGGATCTTCCTGACCCAGGGATCGAACCCAGGTCTCCTGTGTTGCATGCAGATTCTTCATCATTTGAGCTACAGGGAAAAGTGAAAATGAAGTTGCTCAGTCATGTCTGACTCTTTAAGACCCCATGGACTGTAGCCTACCAGGCTCCTCCATCCATGGGATTTTCCAGGCAAGAGTACTGGACTGAGTTGCCATTTTCTTCTCCAGAGGATATTCTTGACCCAGGAATCAAACCCAGGTCTCCTGCATTGTAAGCAGATGCTTTACCGTCTGAGCCACCAAGGAAGTCTGAGCTACAGGAAGACCCTACCAATTTCCTTACACTCTAGTAAATATATTAAACAAGATAATGCATGTAAAGATTCTAGCATAATCCTGTGTACATAACAGCAACTCAGTAAGATTGTTTCCCAGCTGTAAAAAGTAAATTCATTTCCACTAATATTTTTGTAAACATGATGATACCCAAATCCACTTCCTCTGCTTCAAGTTCCTTTATGATAATTTTAAAGTCCTAATTGTAAAATTTTGTATTAATGTAAAATTTTCTTATACAGGAAAATAAGCTAAGGAATTCTGATGGGCGTGGAATGTCCCAGTTGCTATTTTCACTTGGAAAAAATACTAAAGGACTAGAAATTTCACTGAGCCCTTGATATAGGGAGACCTCTGACTCTGGAACATAGAGCATCACACTCCTGAGGATTCACCTCACCTCAGCCACATCTCTGCAACTGAGGTCCACACAGGAGCAGGGCCAAGTAGGGGTAGCCCCTTGATTCCCTCTCATGTGAGCTTCGCTGACCACAGGCCTTTTTCATCTGAGAAAAATGATGAGCAGTGGCATGCATACATGGCTTACCCCTCAATTTTGGTGAGGTCAAACACTGCAATTTCCCTGAGATTTGTTCACTCATCTTTCTGGACTGGCCACAGGAAATATTACTGACCAGTGAGACCATCATGAAACATCCGTGTGGTGGCTCATAATTTCATTTGCCTTTGCTGTGTATATATGAGCAAGTAATCATGTGTATGCGTGCTGCCCGCAGCCTAATATCTTATAAACTATTTAAAGTATAGCTTAAATCCTGCTTCTCTGGCCCTAACCTAATAGGGATTAATTAATCTGTTGGATTAATTTGAAGTATAAAACATCCTTTGGCACTTGGCCCCTTTTGCCATGTGACTATCTTCATCTACTGATTTCTAATGTAAGAGTTAAGGGATACTGAGTCTAACTGTGGTATTGTATTGTGCAGGCGGGCCAGTTCCTGCTGTGGACACGACTGTAGATATGACCAGTCTGACATGTTCCTATGTGTGTGCATGCTAAGTCACTTCAGTCATGTCTGATTCTTTGTGACCCCATGGACTGTAGCCCGCCAGGCTCTTCTAACCATGGGATTCTCCAGGCAGGAAGACTGCAGTGGGTTGCCATGCCCTCCTCCAGGGGATCTTCCCCACCTAGGGATCAAACCCTCATGTCTTATGCCTCCTGCATTGACAAATGGATTCTTTACCACTAGCACCACCTAGGAAGCGCTGCTGCTGCTGCTGCTGCTCAGTGACTTCAGTCGTGTCCGACTCTGTGCAACCCCAGAGACAGCAACCCACCAGGCTCCCCCGTCCCTGGGATTCTCCAGGCAAGAACACTGGAGTGGGTTGCCATTTCCTTCTCCAATGCATGAAAGTAAAAAGTTAAAGTGAAGTCGTTCAGTCATGTCCAACTCTTCGCGACCCCATGGACTGCAGCCTCCAGGCTCCTCCATCCATGGGATTTTCTAGGCAAGAGTACTGGAGTGGGGCACCATCGCCTTCTCCAAGGAAGCACTGGTCTGGCTTAATCACTACTTGCTTAATCACTGGTGTATGTAGAGCATTATGGAAAGTGATGAGTGAGGATCAGAAATTCAAACTCAAAAGCTAGAGAGTTACGATTTCTTTACTTTCAGGGGTCTATTCCTATGAACAAATTATGGTTTAGTGACTGGAGGAGAAACTTACTGCCCTCTATTACTATTATCATTGTTTAGCTGCTGAGTCATTCCCACTCTTTGTGACCCCATGTAGCCTGCCAGGATTTTATGTCCATAGGACTTCCCAGGCAAGAATACTGGAGTGGGTTGTCATTCCCTTCTCCAGGGGATCATCCCAACCCAGAAATTGAACCCACGTCTCCTGTGTTTGCAGGTGGATTCTTTACTGCTGAGCCACCAGGGAAGCCTTTGGCCTCTATTACCATGTCACCGTTAACCTACTCAGTCCTAGATCTCCCTCAGTCCATTCACAGATCTAGTATTGTGATGGCTGGGGAACCCTGTGCAGGTGAGCTATGGAGGAAGGAAGTGGCTTCAGTGATACTTTCATATTAGGACTTCTACACTGAAACTATAAATCCAGTAAGTAGAAATTATATTTGAGGCTCTACAGTAGAAAAGAAGATGGCACATTTCAGCAGGAGTCTGGAAGAAGTCTATTACTATGTTACTTGCTGGAAGAATGATATTTTGGAGTCAAACCCCCAATATAGTTACAGGATTAAAGTTGTTTTTTGATTTGAGAACAGATGGTTCTGTGCTGTCTAAAAGAAAGAGAACTATGAGTTGGATAAGAGGGAGAGGATATATATACACACTTATGGTTGATTCATGTTGTTTTATGGCAGAAACCAACACAATATTATAAAGCAATTATCTTCCAATTAAAAATTTTAAAAATTTAAAAAAGCAATTATCTTCCAATTTAAAAATTTAAAAAATTTACTCTAAACCGGAAAAAAAGTAGTAAGTAAACTATGTTGATCAAATTGTATCATTTCCACTCATGCTCCATATTTCCAGTGGCAGGTAGATTATATAAACTAGATGAGATATTTCATTTTCTAGAATAATATATTAGCTATGTTCATCATTTTCCTTTAGCAATATTAACCTTGAAAAGGTTGGTGGTTTTCTCTTAGGACTCATGACTGAAGTTAAAATTTAGATATCATTAGTCCAATTGTTAAGATTTCTCTAGATGTAAGTAGTCCAAAAAGTAGACATAATGCAGATGGTCCCCTGACTGTATTTTCATTTTTAAAAACACAACATTGTAATGTTCTTTTCAGAGCTAATATCTGGCCTGTGCTTACCATGTGGCTACACTGCTTGTTAAAATACTGAAATATTTGCACAAAAGTTGGTAAAGAGTTACTGCTTCAAGCTCCCCTCACCCTCCTAGAACCTGAGGTGACACAGAACCTCTCTCGGGCCCTTTCCCCACTGAATTCATCATTATAGATTTTTGCAAAAATGGTCGTGTTAACTTTCTTCTGTTCATCCACATCCTTTTGTAATCTGACTTGTGGTTCTTCCCAGCAAGAGGTAAAGTCTATTTTTTTTTCACTTCTTGAATCTGGGCTGACCTTAACACCTCATTTTACCAATTGAATACAATATAAATTATGTTAGACAAATTATAAACCTAGGCCTAAACAAGTCTTACACACAACTACTCTCTCTTCCAGAAACATGCTCTGGAGCCATAAAGGCAAGTCCAACACACACTGGAGAAGGATGAGGAACCAAGTGTATGAGATGTGTGTGTGTGCTTAACCACTTCAGTTGTGCTCAACTGTTTGTGATCCTAAGGACTGTAGACTGCCAGGATTCTCTGCCCATGGGATTCTCCAGGCAAGAATACTGGAGTGGGTTCCCATGCCCTCCTCCAGGGGATCTTTCCAACCCAGGGATTTGAACCCATGTCTCTTAAGTCTATCTGCATTGGAATGCATGCTCTTTACCACTAGCACCACCTGGGAAGCCTGAAATAGAGAACTATCTCAGTTCAGGCCATCTCAGATTACACTGATTGGCAGTTGACCGAAGACATAGGAGTCAGCCCACCTAAGTGCAGAAGACCATCCAGCTGAGCCTAACCCAAACCGCTGACCCTAAGATTACAAGCTAAATAGACAGTTATTATTTTAAACCAATTGATGTTGAGATAGTTTCTTACATGGGAAGATTTGTTGCACACTCATGAGTATGTGCGTGTATGCTCAGTTGTGTCTGACTCTTTGCAATTCCATGGACCTGGGTTCCTCTGTCCGTGGGATTTCTCAGGGAAGAATACTGGAGTGGGTTACTATTTCCTTCTCCATTGATGAGTCTATATAATTCATAATAGCCACACAGAAATAATTAAATAATATACCAATAATCTAGGCTCTAGAGGGTAACAACTAGAAGAGTAGGGGTCCTCCAGCAATCTGCTCTCATGCCAAGGCCAGTCTCTGTTTTGACTGACTGATCCCCATAGTTCAGCAATAATTTTACTCAGAGTATGTGAGCTTTGCACTTTAAAAATTTTATATGGAGTCTACAAAGGCTAGTAAGTAGAAATTTTACTTTAAGCTATACAGTATGGAAAGGAGATTTCCATTTTACCAGGAGTCTGAAAGGATCCTATTAGTAGAATATTGTATACCTAGCTGCCATCATTAATTTGTTAGTTGCAGTTAGAATTTTTTGATATTTTAGAGCAATTTTTAAAGCATAAATTATTCATTAAATTTTATTTTTAGTAATCACTATTTTCCTTACCAAAATTAATAAGAAAAAAAAGCTATCAAGTTAAACAATTCTCTCTAGGTAAAATTGAGGAAAAAGACAATGCAATTTTTTAAATGAATAAAAACCAAATGAACTGAAAACTCATGTCTATGACAAAATCCTGCAAATGGATGTTTATGACAGGATTATTAATAATTTCCAAAAGGTGGAAGCAGCCAAGATGTTCTTTGATAGAACATCTTCAAGATATTCTTCAAATTGTACCAAACCATGATACATCTATTTAATGAAATATTATTCAAGGCTAAGAAGAAATAAGCTGTCAAGCCATGAAATGACATGGAGGAAACAAATGCATATTACTAAGTGAAAGAAGCCAATCTGAAATGGCTACTGTTCCTTCAGCTGGCTCCATTGTTCAGGATATGAAATGGCTACTTACTGTATGGCTCTAACTATTTGACATTCTGGAAATGGACAGAACCATGGAGACATTAAAATAAACAGTGGTTTCCAGGAGTTTGGAGGAGGAAAGGGTGAAAACATGGAGCACTAGGGAGTTTTAGGGCAGTATAACTATTATCTATGATACTTTAATGGTGGATTTCTTATTATACATTTGTCAAACATAGAGCAAGGCAGAACCTACAGAATATCAAAAGTGAAATCTAATGGCATTGAAACATGTTAATTATCATATGTGAAATCAATCGCCAGCCCAGGGTTGATGCTGGTGCTGGTGCACCGAGATGTCCCAGGGGGAGGGAATCGGGAGGGAGGAGGGAGGGGGGTTCTGGAGGGGGAGCATATGTAAACCCATGGCGGTTTCATGTCATTGT
The DNA here is from genome assembly GCA_007570785.1 of Antilocapra americana. Classification (NCBI taxonomy): domain Eukaryota; kingdom Metazoa; phylum Chordata; class Mammalia; order Artiodactyla; family Antilocapridae; genus Antilocapra; species Antilocapra americana. Next base: position 5,739,504 of record ML661338.1, on the reverse strand, counting down.
ATGGCAAAACCAACATGATAAAGTAAAGAAAATTAAAAAATAATAATAATAAAAAAATTAAAAAATAAAAAAGTAAACTATAGATTTTGGTTGATAATGACAGCATTAGTTCATTGATTTTTAACAAATGTATCACCCTGGTGTGGAATGTTGATGGGGTGGGAGACCATGTACACTGGGGGAAATGGTATAAGGCAATATTATGCTGTTTTGCTCCCTTGGACTGCAAAGAGATCCAACCAGTCCATCCTAAAGGAGATCAGTCCTGGGTGTTCATTGGTAGGACTGATGTTGAAGCTGAAACTCCAATACTTTGGCCACCTCATGAGACGAGCTGACTCGTTTGAAAAGACCCTGATGCTGGGAAAGCTTGAAGGCAGGACGAGAAGGGGACAACAGAGGATGAGATGGTTGGATGGCATTACCAAACTCATACCGGGAATTGGTGATGAACAGGCAGGCCTGGCGTGCTGCTGTTCATGGGGTCACAAAGAATCGGACACAACTGAGCAACTGAACTGAACTGATGCTGTTTTGCAGTGAACTGGAAACTAAAATAATACATTAAAAAAATTAGGTAAAAGACTTGAACAGACAGATATTTTACAATAAATGCTCAATGAGCACATGAACAATTTTCTCCACATTATTAGTAACCAGGGAATTCAAACTACAATGAGATACCATACTACACACCCAACAGAATGGGTAATATTGAAAACACCATCAGTACTCATTGTTGTCAAAGCACTTAGAACATTTACACACTACTGGTGGGAGTATAAAATGATGCAACCACTATTTCTCATAAAGTTAAAACATGCACTTACCCAGCGGTTCTCCTATTTGATATTAATCCATGAGAACAGGAAATAAACATTAATAAAAAGATGTGTGCACTTATGTTTATACCAGGTGTATCCATAATAACCTCAAACTAGAAGTAAACCAAATGTATAGCAACTGGTGAATAGATAAATTCTGGTACATTCTAACAATAAATTCTATTAAGCAATAAAGTAAAATGAACTACTAATTCAGGGCACAACGTGGATGAATCTCAGTTATTATGCTGAGTGAAAGGAACTATAAACAATACAGATTATATGATTGCTTTTATGATATTCCATACCAGGCAAAATCATTAAAAAATGATGAAAAACAGTACAGTGGTCAATAGAGAGTGGTCATTTGGGGGAATAGAAAGACTGATTATAAAGGGCGTGAGGAACTTTTCTAGGGAGATAAAAGTATTCTATCTTGAATGGGTTGGTAATTATACAAAACTACACTTGTAAAATATAAGAGAACTGTCCCTTTAGAGGCTTCCCCTATAGCTCAGTTGGTAAAGAATCCACTGCAATGCAGGAGACCTGGGTCGGGGAGATCCTCTAGAGAAGGGATAGGCTACCCACTCCAGTGTTCTGGCCTGGACAATTCCATGAACTGTATAGTCCATGGGGTCACAGAGTCGAACATGACTGAGCAACTTTCACTTATACCTTTAAAATGTACTATATATTGTATGTAGTTTACCTCAATAAAGCAGATTTAAAAGTATATCCTTCCAAAAATCAGATATCATTTCTAGGGATGACACAGCATATCCTATGCTCATGGTGGATATTGCTAGTCAATTATGGTGTGTGTGTTTCAGCTTTCTAGGCACTCAAACTCAATGCTCCAGGCAGCCACCATGAACCCACAGAGCTGGCCCAGTGCTCCAAACTTTGCTATTCCAGACTGAGACCCTCCCAGGTTACACCCACCAGATACACCTATGCCCCAGAGCAGAAAACAGGATGGCCTTCGTGGGCGTGGACCATGTGCAGAGTGCTCTTGTCTACAGTGGCCCCGTGTTTGGTGTAATGCTCTGCTGTCACCATCTTGAAATTCTTCCAGATTTTTAATAAAACTTCCATATTACATTGGGCCCTCCAAATTACACAGCCTCTCCAAGGCAAAAGCCTGAGTCATGAAGGCCATGAAGTCAATTCAACTTTAGTTTGTCTTTAGTTTCCTTAAGATACAGAGATAACAGTAACTCCCTCCCTAATGTTATTCTTTCTCAATATCTGGCTCTCTTCCTCAAGGCCAAAGCAAATAGGTTGAACAATCTTCTGTGATGGAAATAGATGCTATATTCTCTTCTGAGTCAGAAAGCAGCAATCCCTACTTTGAATGAGTTTGATTTCCAGTAAGTCTTAGTTTAGCTTTTTTGTTTTCACATGGAAATTCTTGTAAAAAGGTCCATACCTTTTAACCACCTAGGACTGTTAAAGCATACAGGGTATTTCAGTGGTGCACACGGTTCATTTGGGCTTCCCTGTGGCTCACCTAGTAAAGAATCACCTGTAATGCAGGAGACCTGGGTTGGATCCCTGGGTTGGGAAGGTCCCCTGGAGAAAGGAACAGCCACCCACTCCAGTATCCTGGCCTAGAGAATTCCATGGACTGTATGGTCCATGGGGTTGCAAAGAGTTGGACACGACTGAGTGACTTTCACTTTCACTTCATTTTCTTGGTTCATTTTTTTCTTTCGTGAATCTTATTTTATGTTTTTAACCCTTGTATTAGCATAAAATAAAATAAAAATCTTTGTACTACAGTTACTGGTTGACTTGTATCCCCCTAAAAGATGTTGCAGTGCTAACCCCCAGTACCTGAATGCAACCTGACGTGGAAAAGAGAATGTGAAGTCTTCGGAAAGCACCATCTGGAAACCACGCAACACCAGAGGCCAAGAGAGAGACATGGAGTAGTCTGTCCCTCAGAGCCCTCAAGGGGAACCAACACTGACCACACTTTGAGCTCAGATGTCTAGCCTTCAGAACTGTGTACGTGTCTGTTGTTGAAGCTGCCTAATTTGTAGTAATTTGTGTAGCAGGCTTAGCAAACTATAGAGCTACTGAAATCAAAGGATAGAAATGCATTACAATCAAACTCTAGGATATGTAGGATTTTCATATGCTTTCTCCATGATTTGCATGTGTATAGCCTCTATTTCCTTATCCTCCCCAGCTGCAGAAAAAAGAGCCTCTAGTACAAATTATGTCAAAGAAGAGCAACCTCATTCTTCTTTATCAAAAGCAGCAGAAAGATTTCCGGAATCAGAATCTTCCTAGGAGACAACTCTTCAGCTTAACATTTCCCAGACAGAAAGAATTTGAGTAAATGCTTGAACTCTTGATCACAGTAATTTTAACCTCACTTTTTTTTTTTTACCACAGAAAACCAAGTGACATGCCAAGAACTTATTAGGTGGACTTGCTTTTGTAAAACTACTTTAGGGACAAATAGTACATCTTATAGTTTGTCAAAGGTAACTTCTTGCTGCTCCAAAGCTGGGTAAAACCTGTGTTGAATAGGCTAGAAAATTCAAGGCCCAAACCATCCTTTTTGTTTCCCTCTTGCTAGGGTCCTTTTATTGCATTTACGTTCACAGGATATAAGAAAAGACCGTACCTTAAGAGAAAGGGGATTGCACTCAAGACAAAAAGGGGTAGATACAGAAACCCAACATTTTGTTGGGAGGACTTTGGAAATCCCTAAGCAAACCTGGAGTTTCCCAAAGTTTCTACAGTTGAAAATCCTTTCCTTTCATCTGTTGAAACAAAAGGTGGTACTGGAATTCCACCTTAGGCTATCTCAAGCATTCCTTTCCTAACAAGCTCTTTGTCTTTCTGAGATTAGTTGCCAAGCCTTTGGAGTCTGGTACATTGGAGTATTCCTTGTCAAAGTAAACCTCTGTACTTGTAGGAGAAAAGGAAGTTTCATGGTCTGTATGTGAGGGATATTTACTAGCATATGACAAGATTTTCTTTTTTTTTTTTTTTTTAAGATTTATTTATTTTTTTGACTGTGCTGGGTCTTCATTGCTTTCTGCACAGGCTTTCTCTACTTGCAGGGAGCAGACTTTCCTCTTCATTGGGGTGCATGTGCCCCTCATTGCAGTGGCCTCTTGTTGCAGAACATTGCCATCCCAAGGGAAAAAGATCTTTTCCTGGAAACACCAAAAGCTTTTTTTAAAAGTTTTTTTAGTTTAAAGAAAACATATCCTCTGTTCCTTTCTCTCTTTTTAGATAAAGTGAGGTATAAAATACACATGATTCTAAATGTAATTCAGTTTTCATCTCAACAGCACTGATTTTCTTGGCTTGAGCAAACTGGACTATTGGCATCCTCTTGACTACTCATCCTAGACCCCAAACTGAAAGATGGGGTTTCCTTCACACCTTTTTCCTTAGACTCAAATTGCTCAGTACCTTTAGGTAGCACCATGAATTTCTAATCATACTTTCAATGCACAAATTCAACAGATCAAACTTTGCAAATTGTAATATTGCCAATGTTCCCTGGTGTTGATGTTTTTCTCAGCCCTAAGGTCTCAGGGTTGCAATGATGTGGTGTGCGCATGCATGAGGGTCTGGGGCTTAAAGACTGAAGGGGTACTGCTTATTTCTCATAGTAGTATGAACTTACAGATTTATGCAAAATACATTTGCCTCTCTCAATTTCAGTTTCACATTAATTATTTGAACTTGTAAAATAGTTTGAATTTTGGCTCAAAGCATAAGACTTATCATTAGCCTTTATTAGACAATTAAGAAATAGAAACAATTGTATAGGAGAGGAAGGTAACAGAAACAATTACACTTTAAGCTCAAGTTCAAGGAAAACTCAGAAAAGACAGGTAAAAACTCAAAAGTACTTTCCCCTCGAATAAGCCAACATTGTCAATTTATCAATTTTCATTTGGCTCTTTCATTCCTAATATAAAAATGTTACTACTTATTAGAACTAATTGTTTGAGATTAGAGTTTGTTCATAAATATAATTTATTTTTAAAGGAAAGTTTCACAATAGTGTGTCAACTATTTCATAAACTGACCTGTAGTTTCCCCCTTTTAAAATTTTCCATTTATTTAGATTTAACAAATAAATACCACACATCCACAGTGAATTGATTTTTATCATCACCAAATATAATCAGTAAGTCAGTACTTTACAAAAGAGAAATTTATAGCATTTAACAGCATACTACTATACTGTTATTGTGTGTTAGTCGTTCAGTTGTGTCTGACTCTTTGTGGCTCCATCGACTATATCCTGCCAGGCTACTCCGTCTGTGGAATTCTCCAGGAAAGAATAATGGAGTTGCCATTTCCTTCCCCAGGGGATCTTCCCAACCCAGAGATCGAACCCCGGTCTCCTGCATTACAAGCTGAAGCTTTACCACCTGAGCTACTAGGGAAGCACATACTGTTATTGGACTGATTAAAATATAGGATAATCTTTGTTTATATAAAAGTTCTGATAAGATACTAAAAAATATAGAGAAAAATGAGATTCTAGGGCTAAAACTTAGTTAAGTAATTTTTTAATATCAAAGCTCACCAAATCTAATACAATTTGAAATAAAGTGATGAAAGGTGCTGCCCACATAAACTAGCATTATTATTATAGATCTTAGGAGAATCACCAGTTTGGTAGCTGATCTTAATGTGTAGGCAAAACCAAGAGGCTTAATCACTATTCATTAGGTATTGGGAGAAGACTGCTACTTTATCTGGGGTAGCAAAAGAAACAATACAAGCAGATAATCTGTCCTTTGAGAGGAAGATGTCCTAATCTTTCTTAAAATAAAACACACGTATGCAAAATGAAACAATGACAAAAAAAATAACAAACAACAAAACTCTGACAATGAATTTAGTTCTTTCCAGAAATACAACTGGTAGCTAACAAATCACTTCTGTACAACAACAGTGCATGGCCTTGTTGCCAGGTCCTTTGTACAGCATCTCTTTGATGCAGTGTAAATTTCTTCTTGGTAGTGACCCTCTCAAGGACTGAAGGGTAGTAATATAACTGTACACTCTGGCTTGATCACTGAAGCTATAAATACAAGTGGTCAGTGCCATTATTCATGTCTGTGAGTGGAATATTATTCTTGGGAAATATTTAGACACTGGACTTTTTTCTTACCAAGCAGTTTTCCATTTATATGGAAATAATGACTAGAATTTGTAAATTGAGCTTCCTTGGTGGTTCAGATGGTAAAGATTCTGCCTGCAACACTGGAGACCAGGGTTTGATTCCTGGTTTGGGAAGATCCCCTGGAAAAGGGAATGGCGATCCATTCTAGGACAGAAGAGATTGGCAGGCTATAGTCATAAATAGTCGGTCGTGACTGAGTGGCTAACAAACACATCATCGGTCAATAATGACTTAAAATGAGTCTCAGTGTACCTCCTTGGATCTTGATGGAACAAAAAGAAATTCTAATCGCTTCCCTTTTAGCAAATCCAGGGCATCTTTTATATTACCTAAACCTATTTAATTAATGTGGCAAGGATTTAAAATAGTAGGTTCTTGCTATTAATATATTTAGAAAATATTTTATTTTCTAGATTCTAGAATCATATTCCAACTTTAATATTTTTCTGTAAATCAATTTTACATAGGGTGGAGTTTTTTCAAAGCACTCTGCTTTATGTAAACATTTGCATGCCTTGTATCTAAAACTCACAAAGTATTCTATTTTAAGTTGCATTCAATACTTTCTAGAGACTAGTGGTTTTTTAAAGTTGTATTTTATATTTTTCTATTAACATTCTGGTTGTATTGGACAGTAATTGCACAGAAAGAATTATCCTTGGAATATACTACTTAAAATTTTTTCACTTATGTTTACCCATCATAAGATTTATAGCAACTCTTTCTTCTCTGACAAAATTCTACAAATGTATCTGATCTTCAGACCCTCTGTCTTTGAGTTGTGGTCTGTTCTCAAGAATCTTATGAAAACAAAGCTCTTCTGCACCAACAAGTTAACCCAAGATGTGATCCACTATTGTAAAGAAAAAAGATCTTTGTTTCCTGGCTGGATTAAGTGGTTGTGGACACCCAAAGAATTTTCTGGCTGGGAAGAGAACTAAGAAAACATCTATTATCCTCTAGAATCTTTTCTTTCACTGATAACTACAGCTCTTGTTACATATCAACTTTGTAACTTTGTCCATGAATCATGTACAATGATATTCCTCAACCTTATATAGAAGGGTCAAAATTTTAACCACCTACAGAATTTTATTGATCTGCCTGCTCTCATAGGAGTACAAAAAAACAAAAAGATAAAGACATTCTTTCTTATTCACTACAAGTCTTGACTGTGCCTTAAAAATGGACAAGTGGCTTTTTTATAGGCTATTCTTTAGGAAAAAAACCACTAATCTGAGAAGTCTTCAGATTTATCTTTAGTTCTATCTCATCTAGAACCTTAGTCTCAAAAAATCTGATCTTAAAAATTGTTTTCTTCCCTTTTTGGCTCTGCCTTTAACTGCCACCTAGCTATCTGAGGTGGACATCTGTGTTCCTCTTCCTTGATCTTCAAATTTAACACATCTGTGCATTTACATTTCCTGACAATTTTGCCTTTTAATTAGATTCCATTACATTGGCTTCTCTCCATATGAACAATGACCAACCTAACGGAGACTCTTATCTCTCCACCTGTTGTAGTCATGTATTCTGCGTCTCTACTGTTGCAGTCATGTCTCTCTCCAGTCTTGGTATCCTCAAGTCCATCTTCAACACAACTAACAGAATGATATGTCTAAAACTGGATGTTTGGCAATGTTATTTCTCTACTGAGAACCCAGGAATGTGCCTTTGTCATCCATTCAATAATAAACTCCAATCTCTTGTATTCTTTAAATCTTCATGGGATAGCATTTATTTATTTTTTTTTTTTGCCAAGCTACAAAACTTTGTGTATTTTATTAATCTTGCCAGTTTTGCAGTCCCTTATCTCTATATCATCATCTGCTGCTGCTGCTAAGCCACTTCGGTCGTGTCCAACTCTGTGCAACCCACAGACAGCAGCCCACCAGGCTCCCCCGTCCTAAGCGTAAACTCAGATATAACCAACAAAACTTTCCCTCATTCCTACTTTTTCTTCTAGGTTAATGTAAGTGTTCTCTGCTGAGTTTCCAAAATATTCCTTGAATATCTCTAATATTATAGTCCCTACATTGAGTTATAATTTGTCTATGTATATGTTGTCTCCCTGATTAGAGGGCTGCAGCTGAGACATTCTTATAATATACCTGGTACAAGATAAATGCTCACTCAATGTTGGATGAATGAATTTGGTCTTTAACAAATCATGAAGCTAGAAGAATATAAGATTTGGGGATATATTATTCAAGGAGATTATGAACTTCCTATTTCATCAATAAATCAGGTGATACTAATTCCTAAATTTCAGAGCTTCTGTGAAGATTAAAGTAAAATAGAACATGGAGTACAGCTTCCATCTTAAAAGCCTGTCCCATTTCAGTAAATGAGCCCTCCATCAACCCTTCTTCTACTAGAATTTTGATAGCATCCTTTCTATCTCCTGCTCACTCTCACACTGAATCATGTTGATTCTACCTCAAAATTTTCATAGAATCCTATTTCTGTTACCATTATCACCATCCTTGTGTAGGACATCATCTGTATTTGGACACCTTGACAGCATCCTAACTTGTTATTCCTACTTACATCCTTGACTCTTTTTATCCTTTTATTTTAACAGTCAGAATATCTCTTAAAAATAAAATCAGTTTCTCACTACTTTCAACATTGTGAAGACGCTCCACTTTCTAGAATGACTCTCTTTACTTGGCTACCCCTACTGAACTTTCTCAAGTTTAATGCCAGAACCCCAGACCTCTTGACTGACACTCAAGTCCTAATTAGGTTCTTGCTATATTGCATCATAGCACACTAAAATATTTTCTTAATATTTTTCACAATTGTGATAATATATTTTTATATCTGTGTACTCATTGTTTGATTCCTTCACTAGATTGACTATATATTCCATGAAACCAGAGATAGTATCTGTCTTGTTTCCTGTTCTATCCCCAGTACCTAATACAATGCCTGGGATATACTGAGCACTCAACACATACTTGCTAAATAAATGACTGGACAGTCACAGCCATAGCATGCACATGATTGACTTATAAACAGTGGCTTTTTTATCCTTTCTATAAAAGATAAACATCTTTTCCACTGGATGGATTTGAGTGAATTGGTGGATACATAAAGGGTAAAAGAGAAATTCTTCCACGTCTTTTCTGACTCTAGGATCCCATGATTCATCAAATATTAAATAATATAAAACATTCTTTCACTCAGTGACATAAAACCACAGCTCTTATTCACCAATTATCCAATTAAGAGGCTTAAAGTCCACATGTATAAGTTTGCTTTGCCATAACAAAGTGTCACAAGTTGGATGGCTTAATCAAAAAACATATTGTACCCCAGTCTGAGAAGCTAGAAGTCTGAGATCAAGCCGCTGACAGTGCTGGCTCCCCCTGTGAGCTGTGAGAAGGCTCTCTTCCGGCCTCTCCCCTAGCCTCTGCTGATTCCCTGGCAATCCTGGGTGTTCTCTGGCTTACAGAAGCACGGCCATGGTCTCTCTCTCAGTCTTCATAGGGTGCCCTTCCTGTGTGCATGTCTGCTGTTAAATTTCTCCCTTTATAATAAGGACATCGGTCATATTGGTGTGCTCACTGTAAGGACCTAATTTTAACATTTTGTGGAAGGATTTTTGTTAACATAAGAGAGGTAAAGTTTTATCACCAAAGAGTGACAAAATAATTCTAAGTTGACAAAAAGGAGCCCCAACCTAGGAAAGAAGGGTGAAAAAGATTTGGCTTATTAGGCCAGACCTTTATTGTTCAAATAGGAAGTATAGATGAAGCCTATATGGACAGGTGTTTCAGGAGTCTAAAAGATAAAGAGTCCAAGGGTAATCTTGCCATAGGAGCTCTGAGGAGCAAATGAACGAAGAGGAGAAGTTGAGATTGTCAGAATCTAGGGAATCTGGAGGCAAGGATGTTTAGGTCAGGAAAAGTCTATACTAGAGCAGTTGAGCAGAGATCTAAAATTTCCAGAACTCAATTATGACAGATTTAGCATAAGGATGGAGAATAGAATGGGATGAGGAATAATACATCTCCATCTTTCTCTTCCAAATTCTGAACCAGCGTAAAAGGAGACAGGGTGAGACAGACATATACATGTATTATTTTTAATATACATATATAATTTTTACAATACTAGTGATAATGTCTATTGAATAAGAACAATGTATGGATCTGTGGTCATATGGATTTGCTAATTCTTTTCCCTAAATTTTAAAAGCTGCCCACTGTATGTGCAATAAACAAATAAGTACATTCTAGAACAGGCCACTCTGAAAAGACTTCAAAATGGGCTAAGCTAGGTTCCTTTTCCTCATCTCACTATCACTTCTTCTGGTTATTAAATTTGGATAATTATATAAGTCTCTTAGGATATTCTTCTACATCTTATCAACTTCAATTTGTGCTGATAAAACTGCAGTATAGGTGACACATATTCATTAAGTGAATTTCTCTTAGTCTAAGTACAATATGTCTAAGATATATATTTATTGTATATAGTGTCCTTAAATATGGTATAACTAATAGTCACAGGACAGTTTTTCAATCTATATATTATATTAACTTAAAATCCAAAGAGTGACCTCTCCTATAATTTCCTACTTCTTCCCAAGATCTGATTGGCACTGTTCTGGTGTGTTAAACTTCAGTTGTGTCTATAGGCTGGGAAACAAATCTGTACAAGGAATCAGTCCTATTGTTGGTACCTTATAGAATAAGCAGTAGGTTGCTGGAGACTATAGCTCTTGTTTTCAGCTGGCTCTGATTATGTCATATGTTTTTATTCAACGTCTTTAGTTTATAATGTTTGCCTATTAAAAAAAACTTTGGTGAAGAAGTTTATTTTTACAGACTACTAAGCAAAGGGATTGGGCAATCTGCCTGCCTCAGAATGTGCCCTGATGTTATACAAAGTGCAGTGATGACATTAGTCAATAAAATTTTGTAGATTTGGGTCTCCCAAATGATTTCATTTCCTTGACTCATAAAAGATGTAGCTAGTGGTCTCTAAGCCACATATGATTTTATGGAGAATAACTTTCAAATTGAATTGAGGACAAGATAGTTTTCAAAAGTCACTAGAAATTCTTCGCTTGCCTACCATTTTAAGCTTCCCCTGCAAACTCCAATAAATTTAAATATGAGAAAGCCCATATTTAAGTGAAATGCTAATTCATCATTTTATTTTTGAATATTTTCAAAAATATATTTTCTCGTTTGCTAAAATGTTTGCATTCATGCATTCTAAGTCATTTCAGTCATGTCCGATTTTTTGTGACCCTATGGACGGTAGCCCACCAAGTTTCTCTGTCCCTGGGATTCTCCAGGCAAGAATCCTGGAATGAGTTGCCATTTCCTTCTCCAGCAGATCCTCCTGATCCAGGGATCAAACCTGCATCTCCTGTGTTGCAGGCAGATGCTTTGCCTTCTGAGCTACCAGGGAAGCTGGTATAATGTTTACTGTCTACATAATCTGAAGTATGTCTATTTAGTATCAAAATGGATAAATCCTATTGATTCAAGGTGGTCTAATAACCAGTAGCTTCATCTATACATGGGGATCATTTCAAGGATTTAACTAGTAGCCTAGTGAGCTTATTATTTGAGCTTTCTAAAGTTTAGTCTTAGATCAGTTTAGTACTACCAACTTCTTAGACAAACAACCAAATAGCTTCTTTTTGTAGTTTGTTTTCCCCAGGAAGTCTAACAAAAACAAAAAGTGTCTCAAGACAAAATTTCCCAAATGCCTCAAACACTACAAATTAATATTTTGAGAAGAATTAGGTAAATGTACTCACACACCCTAATCTTGCAAAATGTCTTCCTCACACAGAAATTATAGCTGTTTATTTTACATAACTAAAAATGTAACAGTGTATGCTATATAAAAAGGGGTTTTAGAAAAAAGATTGTTCATATGAATTACAGAAAATGCTGCTTCCTGGCCCTGTCCCCAGAGACTAATTCAGCAGCAGGTATTTTTGCAAACCTTGTCAAGTGGTTCTGATGGAGGCGGCCAAGGACACCTCCTTGCCAGCACTGTTATAACCAACTAGTAAAAGCAATGCAATGGTTCTTACATGTGGCCCTAGATTTGCTTTAGGCTCTGTGGGTGTTCCAATATTCCAAGCACTGACTGGTGAATGCCCGGCCTTCCTCTTCCACTTTGCTGAGTCCAAAAAAAAAAATAAGCTGGATTTGGAGCTAATATCACTGTTTTGTTTAGTTTTATACCTGATACTCTAGAGGGCCTTCCTACCTTTTTGAACTGTAGTGTAGGGGTCCTTTTCACCTTGTTCTTCCTCAGGAAGCCAGTGTCCAGTAAGCCAGGATGACAGCATCTGGTAGGGAACATCCCCTTTAAGGAGGAGCCAATCCACGGGTCCAAGGCTTTTCCAGAACTTGACCGAAAGAGTCCTTAACACTTAAACTTCTTCCTAAAGGACAAATATTTCCAGCCCACAAATACCGACTGTCAAAAGACATCACTCATCATTAAACATGAGGCAGAGAAAGGAAAACTAATAAGCAGCCAAGGAGATTTCCTCCTGGCTTTGCTATGACAGATGTTGCTTTTGACTCAATGGTAATGAGCAGTCAGCAAGCCGCTCACCTGCATAATGTTGAAATCTTTCTGTAGGGAGGCCTGTGTCTCCATTTTGGAGAAATGTAATTGTTTGCATTTCTTTATCTTTCATCCCTAAGCAAACTTCCTTGGAAACCACAGCTCTTATTTAGTGTCTACCAAAGAGAAGGGTTTTCCTTGTGTAGTTAGAAAAGAAGGAGGACAGACAAGTAAACTAGAAATAGGATTTTCCCCAGGAGGAGAAGCCATTTATTTTGAGTAGCAGAGACCTGCAGGATATTCTTGGATGTAAAACTGAAAACTTTGGCTCTCTCTTAGTACTGTCTAGACAATATTAGCTTGATATCTAATGCACACTATGTGCTTCCTAATCTTTTGAGACACAGAACAGGAAATACAACTCAAGATTAGCCTTGCTTTGCCCAAGATGGGGGGAAATGTACATCCTCTGTAATTAAAAAAGTCAGAGGAAACCAATCACATCATTTGCTTCATTCTGCATCTAGAAAATGTTCACATATCTCTTGACGGATATGTCTCTAATCCAAATATCTGATCTTTAAGGCCACACACTCTTGAAGAAGTAGCACAGATCCAGCCTTCTCTAGGGAGCACACAGAGTGGCTAAGAAGCCTTCATGTCTATTTGGCCACTGACTTCCGCCATCACGTAGCCTGGTGTTCAGAAGTTCCGGCGCGTGACTGCCACTAGCACAAAGCACTGGCCCTTGCCCTCTTCCCCTTTGGTGTGCAGACTCCAGCTGAGTTGTCCTTTCTGTGTATTTGTTTTGGATCTGCCTGCAGCTGTGAAGACAAGTCAGAAGGCAGCTTCCATAAACACTAACCTTTGTGCCCCTGGTGATGCCTAGGGAATTAGGAAGTGGAGGCAGCAAACCGCATTATTCTTTTACCTATTTAGGCCAGGTATTAACCTCCGAGTCAGGTTGAGATCCTTGAAACACTGACAGTATTAAGCAAACAGTTAAAATTAAGAGTCCCAATCTGAGTCACCAAAAAAAAAAAAAGCCCTAATGCAACTCAGTGGATAATGTTAAGTGCCTGAAAACTAGAACACTATTTTTATAATTATGACCTTTGAAAAAGAATGTGATCTTTTCTTTAATGTGAAAGGCTGTTGAGTAACACAGACTATTTATGGGTTGTGCCCCCACTTGATGTGTGTGTACTTCCTCGTGTAAAATAATTCAGGTAAGAAACCAAGTTGATCTACACTATTTAAGATGCAGAGTACGGATCTAGCAAATAAACTGGTAATAAGTACTGTGTCTGTCCACACTGCCCCCTTACCATAGAAACCACCTGAAACTGGAGATGAATAAGTATCGGCTATTTTAGACTTTGAACATTAAGGATTCCAGAGAGAATATTTTGCATTTTGCTTGAGTACTTCTCAGCTATGCAGTTAGTGCAGTTTCGGCTCAGCACTTTGAATGTTTTTTGTTAACTTATAATCTATTAAACATTTGCTATGTGCCAGGTCTGTAATAGATATTGGAATTAGAAACCCCTACCTGCCCTTGGACATCTGACAATTTAACGGTAGGTTCAGAGTTGAACAGTGATTATTTCATTATGGAAGTTGCAAGTGACCTGAGAGGTAAGAGCTAGTACTTCAGGCTCTCTTAGAGAGTTTGAGGAGGCCAGTATGTAAGATCTCTGGTCTGATCATGATGAAGAACTCACCAGTTAATATGTGAAGAGAGAGGAGAGTAATTCTGATGAGGGAGGAACATGGCAGAGATACTAGGAGAGTGTGGACCAGGTAAGGAGTTGCAAATGCTGTACTTAATTAAGAGTAAGCAAGAGAATAATATGAGATGAGAGCAGAGAAGTAGGCACCAGATCATGAAAAGGAGTTTGGATTTTATCCTGAGGGTAGATGGGTAGCCATTGAAGAATTCTAATTGGAAGTGACATGATCAGATTGGCAGTTTGGAAGTTTTTTTTCCAACAGCCTTAGGGAGGATAAATTAGAGGTGGATAACCTAGGAGGCGGGACAAGCCAGTTGGGAAGTAATTATGATGAGAGGAAGAAATGTGAAAAGGACCTGAATAAATGAGTAGCATCAGCACACATGGAATGGTGCAAGTAGGCATGAAGTGTGAACAGCATACACAAGAGTACACGGTGCACACACAAGAGCTTACACGGACGGCATCCATGCCCTTCTTGATATGTGTCTGTACTAGTAGACATGGTCTGTTTATTCCTGTGCATCTTTTAAACATCCTCCTGAGCCCAGGTGTTGGTGTATAGTTCTACACAGGATTCGGTTAACTACTTTGTCCGAAATTTCCATAAAACTGGATTTGGGAGAAAGAGATGACTGAAAGTCTTCTTCAGGGCCTTCTACTTGTCTGCATGGAACATGGCCTATGAGCTGAGTAGAAAAACAAGAGATGATGAAACCCCAAAGTAATGCTTGCTCTCCCATTCAGATTTGATTTTTAGTGTGTTTGCTTGAAACTAAGCCAAATAAGTACTCAAAAAAAAAAAAAATGGCAGTGGCTACCCGTACACGTCACGAGTTACATTGGGATTAACTGGACTTGTCAATGATTTACAGAATATTGATACAACTCAAGGTATTTTAGATGTGGCAAGACTTTTGGGGATTCCCTTATTTGTTAATTGTTTGGTTAAGCTAGTAAAGTTAGTGATGGAAAGTAGGGAGATATAAATACAAATATTGACTTAAACATTTAGATCACTTGATTCCAGAATAAGAAATATATTTCTGCATGTAGTCCAATCTACTGTGTTACAGTTTGTGATGACTGAATAAATAAAATACTCTGAGCACCTTCTCTGCCTCAAGCAATGTGCAATGTATGTTTATATTAGTAAACATATATTTTCTCATTTAAGGCTTCATTTACCTTGAGTTATAGCAGCCTCTAAAAGTTAGGATCAGGGTTCATCCCTGGATATTCTGATATCAAATGCCAACCCTTTCATCAATCCTGTTCATTCTACCACACCTGCTCTCTCTGGGATAGGCATCCATTTCCTTCTTTCAAAAGAAGAAAATAGTTCTATGCCAGATGTCACCTTTCAGGCATTTAGTCAATATTATGCATTATTACCTAAGGGACTTTTCATCCTAACTGGTCTGAATATGTCAAGTGGTTTTGATTGTTAGTCATATACGTGAAGGAGAGCGCAGTTATAGTAATTCCCTCAGTTATGTGGAAGTAACTACTAATAGGGTCTTCCCTGGTGGCTCATGGTAAAGAATCCACCTGCAAAGCAGGAGACTCAGGTTCAATCCCTGCATTAGAAACATCCCCTGGAGAAGGAAACAGCAACTCACTCCAGTATTCTCGCCAGGGAAGTCCCATGGTCAAAGGAGCCTGGCGGGTTGCAGTCGATGGACTCTCAATAGTCCAACATGACACAGTGACGAAACCACTACCACCACCACCCAACGACTAATAACATGGCACACTTTGGGCAGAGCTCTTAACATATGCTAGATTTTGTGCTAATAACATTGCATTATTTAGTTTAATCTTAATTATCCTCAATATCTCTGAGACAGATCTATCCCAATTTTATAGGTAAGGAAATTGGATTGAGGATGTTAAGAGGTTCATTCAAGGTCATTTGACTAATGAGTTGCCAGGCCAGGGTTCAAACTCAGGTTCACCCACCTACAGAATCCAAGATTTTAAACATCACAATAGAGTGGCTTGTACTTAAAAATGTACTTGACCTGTGTCACACAATGTAGACAGGCCATAAGCAATGGTCCCTCTCTACAGGGACAAGAGAGAATGTAAGTTTATACTCTCCTTCCTTTATTGGGAAAGTAATACTGTCAAAAAAGAAAGTCTACTGGTATCATTGCCTTAAGTTTTGGTCAAACTTTTCCCTGTCTTGTTGCAGCCCAGTGCAGAGTCACAGACAAGAGGAATTGGTTTGCGGAACATGTTTGACTAGCAAGGCCTGAGATCATTGTGTGACTGTGAGATTCATCTGATGAGAAGATCTCAAGGAAGCTATAACAAAACATCTCATGAGTTAATAAATGCATCATAGTTAACAAATGTTTTACTAAGGAATAAAGATGTTTTCATGGAGCTATTTGAAAACTCTGAATGAGATATATACATCTTTAAAAACCTTTTTCATCAAATGTTCTATTCCAAAATGAAATTAACATTTTATTTATAGTTTGGGAGTAGACAGAGTTCTATAATTATACTTTGATTTTAGATACTATACATATAGGCCTCATAATTACTACATTATTCAATGATTTGGGCACATGGTATATTTAGAACATGTTAGCTTTTTTTGGTACAACCTTTAAAGATATGAATAAGGTGCTTCCTACAAATTCTGTAGAAGTATGAACAAATCAAATTAAAATAATAGAAAAGAGGTGGAGACTCAAATGGACAGTCACTCAATCCTTCACAACTGACATCTTTAATAAAGCTGTCATGGGATGTTACAAAACTATCTTGAAAGCATGATTCCTGGGTGTAATACAATTCCGAGGTCAATGGTGCTTTTGTCAAAGTCTTTGCTTGATACAAGGATGTTTACCAGCAGTGCACAGGGAAAGTCTTATTTCCAGTATCCCCAGATGTTTTCTTTTTCTTTCTTCCTTTCTCCAGTCTCTCATTGTCTCCCCCTCTCCCTATCACTCTTTCTCATTAAGAAAACTGGTTCTATTCAAAACAAAGTTCAGTGCCTTTTAAAGTCTAAGAAGGCAAGAGAACCACTGTTTAGCTTAATGTTTATTGTTTAGCTCAGGGCAATGTCAAACTCTGTAGAGCTACAGCTTTTGAGTTTCTGTATATGCTTGCATGCTAAGTCACTTCAACCATGTCCGACTCTGTGACCCTATGGACTGTAAGTTTCTGTATGTACTTCAGAGCATTGAGATTCCTTATATAGTTGTGAACACAGAAGCATGCCAATGCCCATTGGTCTTAGAACATAATTTTTAAAAATTTTGAATGATAAAGTTTTGCCTATTACCTATCAGATTCTTGATTAGGAATGCAATATGAATCAGTCTAATAAGCAGAAACTTACTTACACAGGGTTAAGCTTTTAATCCAGGAACATTTACTGAGTACCAATTATAGGAAAAGTTTTGGCTCTGTCTCTAAAAGGTGCCAACTGAAAAACAAAATCATATTTCCACTTAAGCTATAATTTTCCTCAGAATTAAAGAGCAAAGGTGAGTAATGTCACTTTTTTTTCTTGTGGCCTTCCTAAGAATCAATAGGCATTGACCCATGAGGCAAAATAAACTCACCCTAATACATAAGTTCACCACTCATAACAACACATTTTTACATGCCCATTCATAAGTTCACCACTCATAACAACACATTTTTACATGCCCATTTAAACATGTGCTGCTACAGTCATTTCTTTTTTTTTTTTTTTTATTATTGTTTTTGCCATACATTGTCATGATATCACCATGGGTTTACATATGCTTCCCCTCCGGGTCCCCCCTCCCTCCTCCCTCCCCCCCGGGAAATCTCGCTGCACCAGCCCCGAGCGTCAATCCTGGGCTGGCGATTGATTAGACACATGACAATTAACATGCTTCAATGCCCTTCTCCCATATCATCCCACCCTTACCCTCATCCACAAAGTCCACAAGTCTATTCTATACATCTGCGTTCCTTTTGTTGTCTCCCATGTTGGGTTCTCATTACTGTCTTTCTAAATTCCATATATATGTGTTAATATACTGTATTGTTGTTTTTGCTTCTGGCTTACTTCACTCTGGATAATGGGCTCCAGTTTCGTCCATCTGAGTAGAATTGCTTCAAATGAATTTTTTTTTTAATGCTGAGTAATATTCCATTGTGTATATGTACCACAGCTTTCTTATCCATTCATCAGTTGATGGGCATCTAGGTGGCTTCCATGTCCTGGCTATTGTAAACAATGCAGCGATGAACTCTTTCAATTCTGGTTTCCTCGGTGTATATGCCCAGCAGTGGGATTGCCGGGTCATATGGCAGGTCTATTT